>WEIV01030280.1:11449-31435 GCA_013390005.1 Calyptomena viridis
AAAAAAAAAAAAAAAAACAACAAAACCCACAAAAACCCAAATGAAAAGAAAAAAAAACCCACAAAAGCAACAAACACCAAAAAGCTTTTGCCAAAGAACCTTCCTCATCCATTTAGGATGCACTATTTGATTTATGTTCTTAGAACAGGAACAATTACCCCTCACAACCTTCCCAATGTGCGTTTCTGTGAATATTCAGTTTAGCTGAATTTTTATATTTAGAAAGTAAATCATATTTAGAACGTAGAAAATTAAGAGAGACAGGGCAAATGTTAAATAAATCTGAAGTGTAAGCATGTTATGGAACAGTTTTTAAATTTCTGTGTTCCCAAATGGAAGTGGAGATTGTGTATCGTAGTGTTAGATAATATGTTCTCTATTTTAAACAGTATTACAATTTAAAATATTTTACTGTTGAAATAGAGGAGCACTCAGATCTAAAGCAAGCCAGTGTTAGAATAGGAGCCAATTGTAACTGCAGTGTAATGTCTTCCAGCTGCTACTGTGCAGTGTACCACCAGAATCTTTCCTGTTTGCTGCTGGGATTTATGTTACACTTAATCTTGAGCTGTTCCAGCAATATGGGGCATGGTTCCACTTCTCTACTCCATCATGCTCACCATAGTGTGATGATAGATCATCAATATGGCGTAGCATGTTTACCAGGGCTCCTCCAGAAGGTGCTGAGCATTTTGTTTGCACAAATTGCAGATCTGGCTCTTGAATTCCTTCTTCTTGCTTCCCTTAGCAATGTAAGACTTCCAAGATTTTGGTCTAAAGAATTAAAAGGACTCCCAAGAAAAGGTCTTGCAGATTATGATGACTTTTCATTATGAAATAACAATTTCTTTGTTATCTAAATATCCTCCTCCTTCAATGCCCTAATTGTAACCTCAGCATACTAACTTTGACTTAGAGGAAGGAATTTAATTTAGTGCTTGCATAATGCACGATCACTAAGGAAATAGAATCATCTAACATGCAGATGCCTCTTAGCCTTGATAAAAGCACCACTGAACAGGAGAGAGAGGGAAGACAGATAATCCTGTCAATTTGGTACATTTATTTAGCAGGTTTAAGATGTGAAAAAAATATATAGTTTGAAGATATTTAAAAATAGTATGGTAGAAGAGTGGAAGAAAAATCTATACATCTTCCATACTGAATATGTTGCCTTGTCTATTCACTTAAATGTTGCACTTTTTCTTTGTTAGAGCGTCACCACAAAATCAAGTTCCCTGTCTTGTCTGTAGCCTACGATGCATACAAAATGTCATTAGGGCAGGAGCAGGTGAGGGTGATGGAGAGAGAAAATGGCATAGAAAATCAGGAAGAAAAAGGAATAAAACCAAGATGGAACATGGGGGGAAAGGAGGAAATAAAACCACATCAAAAGTGTGCCTTAAAATGCCTGGGTTATTTTCCCTGCTTTTACTCCAGTTATTTACTACTGGTCAGCATCCAGCAAAGGAGACTTGAGAAGACCTTCAACCATATTGAAAAATACAGCTGCAGGCAAACTAGTGTCCTTGGGTAAGTAGTAATGCTACTTACTGGAGTAAGTCAAAAAGTGGGAAACTGTCGGGGGAAAAAGTGTGTCTATGTGGAAAAAGGTAATTTCTAAGTTGAAAACTAACCAGGAAGGAGGTGAAATAGTGGAAAACAGAATTCCTGTGAGATGAACTAACATTGTGCCCTGCAATGAAAAGTAATTGGAAAGTAAAGAGAAAAAGGGATTTTGAGCCAGAACATCACAAAAACGATCACAGAGTCTTGGATCCCAGATAGCCCACGCACTTACGGTGCTAGGTACCTCTTGGAAGAACAATCTGTCTCCTATTAGACTCATGAGAATAAATCACAGCTGCCTGTACTGAAGGAGATCTAAGAGATATAAAGAACATTACTACGTTGGTGCTGCTCTCTCCAAATGCACAACCTCAAAAACTCACCATTACATCACTAGGAGAGAGAGAAATCAACACCACTGAATCCAGTTCCACTTCCATGGGCATCAATAGTGAAACTCAAGATTTATTATAAAAGTACTTCTCTGAAAAACTTTTCTCAACTTCGATGTTGTCTTACTTTGCAAATTTTCTATCAATCTGATTTAATCACTTTATTTTTTCCTCCAGAGTGATATTATCGTTCTATAAAAGAATCCATCAAGAATTTTCCTGTAAACCAATGGACTGCCATCTAAGACGTAAATTTCTTCTGAGATTAAATCTCATGTGCTCATTATCTCCATGCAGGAAGAGGTTGTATCTGCCTGAAATTTGTCCATCTTTCTTAATTGTACTAGCTGGTCTAATGATTCTTGCAGAAAGAACATTTTCTCTCTTATGGGTCTCTGGGGATTATTCTTCTCATTATTATTCTATGTATAATAAAAACAAGTTACAAGACCCACCCTATCACAAAGACCCCCCCCCCTCAACATTATTGTCTGTAAGTGTGCCTCGTCTGGAAATGTGATGCCAAAGAATGAGTCCATGGAAACTACGGACATATCTGGAAGAGCCAGTGGTAACATGCAAAGTTACCTGAGAAGTTAAATGGCTTATAAGATCCCGTGTCAACACACAGGTGAAGACTCTATGCAGTGAAGACTCTGTGCTTAGGAGAAATGCCAATGGAGCTGCAGCATCCCCAAAGCATTTAAGAGCCCCGTGTGTACCCCAGCGCTCCACTGAGTGTGCTGCAACAGATCTCTGTCAACCAGCAGAAGAGAACTAGTCCAGATACACCCATGATTTATTTGAACGACATAGCAATACTGGCTCCTATAATCCATGATATACACACCCTAGCAGGCAAGTCCCTGTACTTTGGTACCTAATAGGAACTTCATGTACTTATTAAACAAAAATAAATACTTTCTCAGCACTCTTAATGTTTGGTATAAGCTATTTGCATCACAATAACATGAGCAGTAATATAACTGAGAAGTCAGCACTGCTTTAAACTGCTAAGTCATTGGCTTTTCACCAATCAGTAACTCCAGATCTTTTCTAAGCTTATGTTTTTACCAGAGTCCTCAAGAAAATCTTGCATGTGGAAACCTTGTGTGCTCTTAGGAACCAGACTGTAAATTGATTGAAAACTTCTATAAAGTACTCATTTGAGATTTGGTTTGTGTAGGCAACTCTCCTCTTAGAACATCATGATTACTGCCAATAATGACTGCTAGATCCAAGGTCATCATCTTTCCTTCTCTGCTGCATGGTTTCTCATGCAGGGCTACTTAAATACTATTGTTTAAAAAAGAGAATCATTTCAATGAACCTAGATTTTGGCATAGTATGTAGGAATGCCTGTGTGCTAAATTGATGTGCTGCTGCTTTTCATTAGCTTTTCGTTTTCATTAGCTTTCAAGCCACTGTATTTGTTTAACAAGGTCAGAGCATGTGTGTTAGAGGATTAAACAACCACTAGTAGTTCCAAGTTTTTGTGTAGGTGAGTATACCTAGTAAAATGCCAAAATATTTTCTTTCTTCCCATCCTAAATCTGAAGGAAGAAATTAACATTTGAAATAACGGCTGCTTCACTGTTTAGAGTATGACCTTACTGGCACACATTCCACCTTGCACCAAGACCAGCTGAAAGTATGTGTAGCTCCTCATTAACTCTGGTGATTTGTTGCTCTGCATGTAAAAAATCTGGCACTAATTTAGATGTGCCTTAATATGCAAAGCTGCAGACTGTGGTGGCTCAAATGCGCCTTCAACCTGCTTTAAGGCTCCAGCTTTCGTGAAGTGTATGATCAGATAGATAACAGGAGGTAACAACTGCTTGTCCTGTACGTTTTAAACTACTGGTGAGTCTTGGTCCTGAATGCTCCTCACTGAACTTGGCATCACACAGTTAATCCCAGTGAGCCTGCAAAAGGCATGGCAAAGCCTGAGCTTGGGAGTCTCTCTGGCATATAGTATCTCTGGCTCTCAACACAGATTGCAAATGACTCTGTGACTCACTCATGTACTTGGGAGCCTCTTACTAGTTGTTCTGCAGGTGCAAATAAGGGAATTCCAAAGGACATTCAGTATTTGGTCTTGTTTTGTTTAGAACTAACTGGTTTTAGTATGAGTCTAGGGAAAGAATTTTCCATTTGTTTTGTATAATTTTCAACTCTGTGGAAAAAAAACTGCACAAGTTTGGGACTTCTCGATTTTGAAAAGTGCTTTTATTGAATGTTATGGTTGTGACTTCAGAGTCAAAGACTACCACAAAATATCTAGTATTATTTCTTTTGGGAGTGGGCTTTTCCTGTAAAGGTGCATTGGATATTTCTAGGCCTTAGTTCAAATGCTTAGTTTTACAATAGAAGTGCAAGGTAACTAAATGATACATGGTAGAATTACAGAATCATAGAGTGGCCTGGATTGGAAGGGACCTTAAAGATCGTCTTGTTCCAACCTCCTTGACATGGGCAGGAGCACCTCACACTAAACCAGGTTCCTCAGAGCCCCATCCAACCTGGCCTTGAACACTTCCAGGGTTGGGGCATCCACAGCTTCTCTGGGCAACCTCATGATGGGCCAGTGCCTCATCACCCTTGCAGTAAAGAATTTCTTCCTAATATCTAATCTAAATCTACTCTCAGTTTGAAACTGTTCCCCCTTGTCCTGTTATGACAGTTTCTGATGAAAAGTCCCTCTTTAAGTTTCCCTGTAGGCCCCCTTTAGATACTGGAAGGTTCTATGAGGTCTCCATCCAACCTTCTCCAGGCTGAACAGACCTAACCCTACCCCTGTCTTTCTTAGCCTGTCTTCATAGAGGACACACATGCTCTATAAGAGCATGTACTCTCCTCATATTTTAGTTCCGCATGGAAGATGATATTTTTTGGCAGTAATAGAAATGCAGATTATCTATATGAAGTGGAAACTAGCAAGTTCTTTGAAACACTTCTGTAGGGCTATCTGCACTCTCTAACAGAGTCACCATTTTCTCTATGCCTCAATTCCCTTATAATTAAAGAACTTGATATTACTTGCCTGCCATAGACTTGATATAGTAGGAATAAATATTTTCAGGAGCTCAGATGCTGAAACAGTTGAGGCTATGCAAATTATGAAGGCAAAATTTAGTTAATTTCATGTATCATACTCTAATTCTCTCTAATTCTTTCTAATTCACACTCTAATACCTATAACATGCTTCCATGAGTCATAGAGAAATCGAGCAAATCATATCACATTGCAAAGGCAATAATAACGTACATTTTTGTACTTTATGCAATTTAATTTCATAGAGAACTTTGAGTTGTTTTCATGCCTGGTTTAAGAAGCTTTGCAATTGGAGTATTACACTGCTTTGCAAGATGTTAACCACTGTGTTAACAAAAATTCTGAGTTTGGGAGTCCTAAACTTAAGATGACTTAAGCTATTTTTTTCAAGTGCTTTATGCCAACAGAGCAGGGGCCAGAATTCAAACTATAAACTTTAACCCAAGTTTTTTATTTTTAAAAGATATTGGAATACCAAAGTAGGTATAACAAATTAAAGAACCTCCTTAATCTGCACTTACGCGGCTATGAAGCAATAAAGTGAAGATCAAAAGCAGAGAGGCATGCTATTTGTTTTAACTTATGCCATGATGCAAAATGTAGCTGTTCCTCTCACACCTGTTTGTTATCTGGAGACTCTAATTCTGAATACTCCTGCTAAACATGAAACAGTGGCTGGTAAGCTTTTCTCAAGCAGTACCTTCTCACTCATAAGTAACCATGTTCAAGGATGGACACAGCTTGAAGTCTCAGGTAATGAATGTAACCAGAATTAAGCACTCAGTACCAGTAAAGGCTGTTTCAATCAATATAAAACATGGTGAATCGGTTGACCACAGCATTGCTATTCCAACCTGTTTTGGATAAAGGTCTAGACAAAAAGATGATAAGATTTCCTCCAGTCTCTGAGTTTAAACAGGACTATTTTGCATGTTTCCTTTAAAGCAAGCTTTTACAAATGCTGCTTTTCTGCCTATGAATTTTCTAGGTAAATATTCTTATACCAGCAATCTCAGGTCCATTCAGAGCCCTACTTATGACAGAGGAATAGCTATATGGCACAGGTCTGGGTGCTTTCCAATAGGTTTTTTCAATATTCAGTGAAAGGTTCAGACCGTGCCTTCCACAACCGTATGTAACCCAGACCTCAAATGAACTTGATCTTTGCAGTAGCAACAGACCCTCAGCATTTACAGAGTAGTTCTTTAAAGTTCAGAGCTTTTTCTGCTCCTCATAATTTCCTGTCCTTATGATTAGGATGTGCACTTTCAGGGCCATCCACTGAGCGTGTAATCAACAGGAGGCCTCTGCACTTGGCTCCAAGGGCTCACACAGCTGTTTTGCAATTCTCTTAAGGGCAAAGCTGTATACCTGCCTGCAGATTGAGACAAGAGAAAAAGCATTTCTCAGCAATCTTATTTGATCAGAGTGCTTATTGCAAACAAGCGATGTGTTGCAGGGGCATCTTTTTCAGCTGGGAAGAGAAGGGGAGGTTTGTTTTCACTAGTTATGGCACTCAGAGCTTGACTCGTAAGTGACTTCCGTTGAAAATCAATTTGTGCTAATAATGTGATTTAAAAATAAAGAAAAATGCAAACCCACAGATACCGAGAGTGTGAATCTGTATACTCTCTGGGAGCAGAGAACAAGATGTTGCTGTCTTTTGCATCAGAAGTTTTGCTTTTGCCAGGGAACACGTTTTTCTCATGCTAGCTTTGTGATTCACATGAAACTCGGGGAAACTAGCCAGATAAGAGTAGCATGTGCCACAAAATCCTCTTATGTTGTTCCTTTAATCATTATGAATTAAGGAAACAGTTCAATGAACTTTCATCTCCTAAGAAATACATTAATTCACACGTAACCATCATGTTTAAAATGTTCTTCACCACCATTGGCCATAGGTCAACCAGTTACTAAACTAAACCTGGCAGAGAGCACAAGTGCCTGAAAGAGTAGAATGGGCATGAAAAATAAACTTAACCAGGAGTCAGTGAACAGCATATATGCCTTATCTTTGTGGTTCAGAAAAGAATTTTTCCTACTGGAAAGTGAAGTGCAAATAGAAATGACCTTAACATTATGTGTTCTTCTCAGCCTGCAATGAGACAGGAAGGAGGTACACCTTAGATGTCAAGAAGTTAAGTTTTAAGAGAAGATAGTGTACTCATCTGTCTCTACAAAAGGTTTTCAGTGAATTGGAAAGTAAATGCGAAGAGGAAACAGATATGCAAAAAGCATAGGGTGCTTCATTACTCATTAAAAAGAACTCTCAAATGTTTCTTGTGTGGCATGCACAAAAGATCAACTAAGTCACAAGAATTTGTCTACCCCTATTCTGGGGGCCATTCATCCCTGAAGAAATACAGTGTATTGTTAAGTACCTACAGGGTTCAAAGACTTGAGATAAAACTATTAAATAAAGCTTCATAAGAGTGACGTGTCTTAAATAGTGTTGAAGACCTGCCCAGCTGGTCCATGGTGGTTTTATTTCCTTACCAGACAGAGTGGACAGAGCTACTCTCTCTGTTCATGGACCATAAGACTGACATTCAAGGACAGTAAAGTCTTCATGAGTTAAACTGGTGAGAGGAGAGTATATAGTATGATTGAAAAGCACTGAGGTTCTGCTTGATTCATTCCGATTGCCTCTGCAAGAAGAGTCACTATAGGCATCACCTCTCTTACCCCTGGGAAGGCTATGTTCTTGCCACACAGCTTTCTCTTGGTCGTGAGAGGAGTGTGAAAAAAGTAAGGATTAGCTAGTGAATAACTAGCAAATAACTAGTGAATCTTGTGTCTGTGGTTTAACGAAAAAACTGTAATGGAAGAAAGGTTTTATATATAAAGTCAATTTTGACTGTGCTGTGTTCCTCTGTACATCAACAGTGGGCGATGATGAACAATGCGTCAAGAGACTCAAGGTCACTCAGGCTGGAATAGTAAATTGATCTGAGTTGTGTGTGCCGAGATTTTGTACTGAGTTAGTCACAAAGTACCTCTATGCTTAATTGTCCACAAGAACATTGTGTAACTGTGTTTACTCAGCAGAGGACCCTGTCTGAGCAACAACTCCTGTTAGAGGCTTTAGAAGTCCCACATGTTAGCATATGGAGAAAAAGCGCTGCTCAGCGGCTAGTTAGGTCAAATCCTCTCAGAACATGTCTATAATTTCAGTGAATCTAGTCTTTGTCACAGCCCTACAGGCTGAGATAATGTTTCTTTTCCATTTCTGAGGAGTTCCCATTGTCATCTTTTCCCTTGCCTATGGCATATGCCTTCCCACTTACTTTTTACTACAGAGCCTTCCCATGTAAAACAGCTTTGATGAAGAACTTCTTTTCTTGCAGAATTTCTAGTAATGACTCTCCAAAACATAAATAAAACCACCAAACACTTGCACTTTGCTGAATTCATGTAAATATTTCACTTCACTCCACTCTCGCCATTACTTTGACTTCTGTATCTTTCTGTTGAAACTCCTTTGCTGAAATCTTGGTTAATGTACAAAATTATATTTGGACTGAGTTCTTCCTGCTGAATGGTTTGGGGCAGTATCTCTTACTGCATAAGGATCTTAGCTGTAACCCAGGTAAATGTTAAACTCTTTTCAATTTACAGTGACACTCCTCAATAGCACCTTCCCTGATAAAAGAATATGAAATACTAGAAATCTGTCCATTGCTCCGTGAAAGCTAATTGTCATCTTACAGCATGCTTCTACCTCATCAGATAGCCAGTTAACACTACTCCAAAGCTGAAGTACATTCATATGCTAGAAGGTTTAATACCTTGGCTGTTCAGCCATAATAATATGCAAATTTTACTTTGCTATTACTTGTTTCTATGTTTTCAACCAGCACAAGTTATATGAACATATTTGTGTAAGTGAAAAGGTGATTCTATTTCTCATTCTATCATTTGATACTTGTTGATTAAATATTGCTATTGGTGGTTATTAGCTTTATGCTTGTGCTGTTCAGAGAGCTTGATACATAGCTGTTGCTTAGGATGTAGCAGAGGTGTTGGCTGTGGTATGTGTTCTAAGGACTCTGGAACCAATTAAACATTTCTTTTGGAGTTTCCTGTATTTGTACTCTTTATGTTGTCCTGACTACATCCCATATGGTTCTGGTATGGAGGACATACATACTTGGTAAATATCTTCTGAAACACTGAAATTCTGTTTTTATCCTATGCAGTGTATGATACTATGTTTACCATAGTTAAACTGTGTTTGGGACAACTTGAGTAGATTATTGTTATCATTTCTGCATGTGTTTCCTCTGTCTCGCTAGGCATGTGTGTGGCTAGCAGGAGTAATATCTGGGATTCTGTATCTTTGGATCTTGTTACAGCTAGCTGCTGTCATCGCTATTGTGCTTCTTGGCTGTCTCTCTGATCTTTCCAGTTCCCCTGACCTGACTGAACATATGGTCTACAAGCTATTTGGTTTGTTTTTTAATTTTACCTAGTAAGCAGAAGTCTGATGCATATGCTGTATTTGAAGTTAGTTAAATGAAACTGCTGATTTTCTATGAGAAGGGTGAGGACAACAAGAGGCACTGGGTGCAAACTGAAATGCAAGATATTTTGTCTAAAGAGCCTAAAGGCTTTTTACTGTCTAAAGGCTTTTTTACTCTGAGGTTGGTAAAACACTGGAAGAGTTTGCCAAGAGACACTGTCATTCCTCAATCCTTGCTGATACTCAAAACCCAACTGGACGTAGTCCTGAGCAACCTGCTGTAAGTGACCCTGCATGAGCTGAGTGCTGGACTGCCAGCCTCAGCTCATCTTTGATGCTGTGATACTCTCACAACAAGGCATAGGTTAATTCCAAAATGGTTACACTGCTTGAACATTTTTGAAAATCTGACACAGTCGCCTTGGAAATGGGGTCTCAAAAAGAAAATATTTTCTGGACTTGTCAATGCAGAGGGTAATCCGTGACACATCTAAAGCCAATACTGCTTGAATTTAAACTGCTGTCTGAGTAACCTGCAGTCTTCTATGACAGTAGCAGAATTTTTACACATTCTCTACTTGTCATATATTATTAGCTGCATTGAATGAATGGGATAGCCTCAGTGCAGGCAGCTCTGCTGATTTTGATATGTTTAATTAGAGTTAACTCTTTTCAAGATGGTTCTTTCATTCTGACTAAATCCGAAGGATAAATTAAACATCAGCAAACTCAATGGCAGAACTCCCGCTAACTTAATTGGAATCAGGATTCCTTGGATGTTTGAAATACTTTCAGCTTTTTAAAGTCTTTTCTAATAGTGTACTGCTTAAAGAATGTGGCTTTTGCTGAAGTATAATGAATATTTTAGTCAACAGGAAAAAAATGCTGAAAATTCTGAAATCTGTGCACAAATCCAGTTTTATTTCTGTTTTCTTCTTCATTAACTATAGAGAATACTTCAGGAACTGGACATTAGCTGAATTAAGTATAATTAGTCTTGTTAAACACCAAATCTCTGTGCAATCAATATCATTGTACATGAAGCGTTTCTCTGCTCCTATTTAAACCAAGATCTGACAAATTAAATTGTGAAAAATAAAAAGTAAAAAATTCACAAGACTAGCAAGATGGCCTGGAGCACTAAACCCTAAAAGGCTTAATTAAAAAAAAAGCTGCTGCTGGTTGTATTTAGTGTACATAGATTCAAGTGACTGGAAGCTTAGAAGTTTATATAGTTACTAATTACATATCCATAGGTCTATGAGAAGTGTCAGATGATATTAAAAAATCCTATTTCTGATATTCTCAGTGAGATATCAAAAGTAGAGTTAAAAAGAAGATAGAATTAGAAAACAAACTACTTAATTCTGACAGGAGTCTAAGAAAAAAGGCATCTAACCTCTGAATTAGTTTATGGCACTAGTGAGCCTAGTGTCCCATAATCAGCATTTGCTTGAGGAAACTGCGGGTGGCTCAGAAGCTGCCCTAGTGTACTCCAATGTACAAGGTATCAAAATGTATCTGGCTGTCGACCTTATCCATGCCAGTCTTCTGTCCCTGGTTAAACATTCAGCAGGTCTTATGCAAATGCATGCCGGTGCTTCTCAGTTGTTCTCCTGTGGCACTGCTGTTGCCTAAAAGGAAAGAGGAGAGGTTGTTTTAAGGGAAGAGCTAGTCACCACCTATTTCACGGTGTCATAATGAACCTCTGTCTTCAAAGTAGCTCAGCACCTTAAAATACTTACAGCATTTATTTTCAGTGCTCCTTGCCAGAGTTTTGTGGAAGGCACTATGCACCTGACAAAATCACCCTGTCCATTGGCTCTGTGTGACCATGAGTAAGCCCATGACAGAAGGCACTGCAGAGGAGTGCTTCCTCCTTCAGGCTATCTTCTCTCCCTGATAGTCTACTCTACTTCATTTTGACAGAAACTGCTTTAATGTCCAGCTTGGAATACAGGCTACAAAGAGATACTGCTCCCCTCAGCCAAATTCCTGGCATTAGATACTGTTGTGCTGTGATACAGAATACAGATCAGTGAATTTTCCTGCCAGAATTCTCATGGTTTGTACATGAACTGAGCAGTTATTTCCATGGACAAGTCCTTTGACACACATACTGTTTTTATTATCAGGTCTATATAACTTATTATGTATTTACTGGAGATTTAGCTAATCAAGACTTCATCAGAGGTCACTAGGGATTTACCTTTGTGTTTTGTCTACAAAATAGTTAAGACAAAGAGGAAGCAATGAATGTGCTTTAGTTAGGCAAATCTTCTAACTGATAGAAGATGCACACATATGCATCACATTACTCTCTTGGTATTATTAATTTATTGGTCTCTATCTCCCTATGTCCTTTTGTGATCTGAGAAGCAGAAGAAAGTTTGCTTTTCCAGTCAGCTTTCCATTAACCAAGTCACTGAGACCAGAAGAGTTTTGTAGAATGAAGTAATTTCGGGCAGTTGGATGGCCCAAAATTGCTGCCACTTTCTTTCTTACTAGAATTGCATGTACAGGAATTCAAGAAAGAGACCAATGGTTCATATTTGCTTCTTTCCTCTATGCCAGGTCCAATTTCCCACAAAAGGTACAAACACTACCAGAGGGTTACAGATCAGAGTAGGAAAACAGTCCAAGTCAGGACATCTAGTCTCACTATCTTACATATTTCATATTCAGTAAGAACTTAAAACAAAAGGAAAGTAAGCAAATACTAAATCCTTATATGAATTTTATTCAACATTTTTCCACATTAATTACTCTTTAAAATCTGAATTATTTGAATTAATTCAGGTTTACTTTCTCAAGGACCTTTCATCCTCTGGAAGGTCAAAATTTGTGTTTTCAGCTTCTTGGTAATGTAACAGGCTTCAAAGAAATAATTTACATGGTACTTGTCAACTATATAAAACTTTAACTGGATCTTGCTAAGTACTTACTCCAGGAAACTCCTGAGCAGTGAATTATTTCTGCCTCAATGGAAGATTAAAGTGTTCAGTATCTAACAAAACCAAACAGTCTTTGAAGCTCCATGGCTGAACATCAAGAATCAGTCCTTTCTCCATGTGTAAGTAGTTATTTTTCCCAGTGCATAGAACAATGCTGAAAAGAACCCTGTTAACCTCTCCCAGATGTCCTAGCTTGATCACCTCAAAAATGATCTTGAGATTTCTTTCCTACCCAAATAAAATCTCATGCCATTGCTCAAGAATGCAGACAACAGTCAACTAGCCTCCTCTCACTCTCAGAGCAAGCCTTACTCTGTTAAAGCTGGATTTTATATAATTAAATTTATTAAAGAATCTTTACTTTACAGAAAGCTACAAGGTTTAAAACCTCTGACTCGAAATGTGATGCTTTGCCTTTGGCAGAACAGTCTAGGCAGGAAATGTTACAGCCGACTAAAGCTGTCCAAAACAATGTAGCTACTTCTCAGTTTCCCGTCGGCTTTGATTGAATTACCATCGTTTGCTGCCTGAAGATGCTTAGCTAGTAGCAAATTTCTCATTAATCCTTCTCTCTGCTCGGAACTGATCTCCTGATGATGAAGGGGAGGCAAGCTACAAAGCAGGGAACTTCACACAAAGAAGTGCAAAACGACAATCAAGTAGTACTTGGAAACAGATTTTGTGCTGGTCGTAGATGGGATGCCCCAGGAAAGGCAGAGCTGCTGGACCTCCTGTCTGTGCTGGGGCAGCGGCAGCCTGTCCTGTGCAGGTCAGAGGGCAGCCCCTTGTGCCATCCCCACAGGGGCTCACAACCTGGCTTTTTATCTTGTACTTACACAGACAGTCCTTTCTCCAAACTGGCTGTAGAAGGTCATTGTGACTTTGTGCTTGTGACCAGTCCTCTGATCAAAGGTGTTACAGGTGTCAAAGGGTGGGCTGTACAGGTGCAGGCTGACGGCAGTCTCTGTGTGGCTTATGTTCTCCACGCGGTGCAGGCCAATGGAGTCTACACAAGCAAGTGCATGAAATGAGAAATTGTGTTAGCAGGAAGACTTAATGAGATCTCAATTGCCCGGAAAAATGCTTTCTAAACTGAAACTCATGAGCAATCAGGTATGCCCACACTTTTATGGGCAACAAGTAACTCAGTACAGGGAATTTGACTGCTGTCCTCTAGCACAGATTTCTAAATGCACTGGTAATTCCAAATGTGTTCACCTTCCAAAGTTCATGCAACTTCTGGATTATCCACCATAGGATAAAGGCCAATAGGAGTCCCAAGAAGTTTAAGGAAGACTATACTGTCAGTAATTTTCTAGCTCTCATTCCCAAAGTTCTTTTACTTCCCTAGGAGAGCTGTTGCTATAGATGCTCCAAAAGCAGGAAGGTTTGTGTTTATAAAAACTAGGAAGATATTTAATGGGGAAAAAAGGTTTTGTATTGCTAATTCATATGCAAGTGCCAAGAATATAAGTTACATTAAAAGTCAGCTACATGCATCGGGGGACTTAGGGCCAGAAATATAATTGTCTTCTACTGCAGATGCCTGTTTCCTAATCAATCCTTTCAATTTTTTGGTTTAGAAAACAAGCTTTTAATTTGTTTTCCCTTTGAGTAAGGTGACAAATTAGTAGCATACATCCATTCATAACAGAATAGTAAGAATAATTGAAGATCTAGTAAAACAAGGTCTTTTACTGCAAGATGTGGTTACTTTGCACTGGCAGAGTACAAATCAAGCTATTACATAAGCATGTAAGGTATGAAGAATCACGCCTATGAAACAAACCACATCTGCTTTACTCAGAAGTGGAGTTTTTGAGTTACTTAAAAGAGACCTTGTATATAAGTTTATGATCTTGCCGTAGAAACAACTCAGGCTTTTGTGCTTGAATTTTTTATATAATACCTGGACCTGTACCATGCGACATAGGCACGATACCCTGAGAGTTATCAGAGTGCACTCATAACTCTGATACATTTGAAATGTAAGCCCTAAGTGTTCTTAACATACTTTATCTAAATAGAGGATTTAGTGGTGGTGGGGAAAGACCTAAGTCTGTGCTTATCTAGTGGGGAACCCAAATAAATACAGTTTAGTGGGTTCTAACATTTAACTACAAGAACAAACAAGAAACATGCAATAGAAACATAGTGAATGTAGTTATGTAGTTATGGTGATCAACACACTGTAAGTGTTTTCCTTCTGCTTGTTTGACATGTTACTTTTAAACCAAAACCTCTGTTATGAAACATGGCAGAGATCCAAACTGCCTCAGAGAACTGAATACCAAATTTGTTTAAAACAACCAAGGAAGCTTTGGATCAGCTGCACACAGTGTGCAGTTATTTGCATTGAAAAGAACTGCATAGGTAGGAAAACCTGACTGAGTTTGAGAACCTGTGTCCCTTGCACAGGAGCTTCAGCAAATGTGTCAAGATCCTTCTTGCATCTCCTGCCCTATCGATTTTGTGTCTTCACTTAACATGATGTGTCTTCACTTAACATGATATGTCTTCAACAGAGGACTGAAGAACACTAGTCTTTCTTCCCCAACTAGTCTTTCTTCCCCAATATGAGGCTCCCTCCAACTGGGAAGTTCCCAAGCTCAGCCCCAGAAGGTTTGTCCTCCAGTGTTTAACCCATGACATAAAAGGCAGAAGACCTCCTTCTCTGATGCTTTACCTTTGCTCTGTTGAACTCATTGCTGTTCAACTCGACGTACAGTTTCTTTCGTAGCACCAGAATACATTACACCCAGATGGCTACTCCAGGATGCCCTCCAGCATAACACAAGGTAGTAATAACAACAGATATATGTGATGGCATGTATTTAGGTACATAAGGAGCCTTATTGGTGGAGCCTTAGGCATTCTCAACACCTATGTAGTCAGGTAACTTTTTTGTAGATTGGGAATTGCAATTCTGCTGACACTGCACTTCAGCATTGCAGCCTTTTGTTGATTTGGACAAGAAGTAGCACTGAGAATCAGGGCCTCTACTCCTGGCTGGTCAATTTATTTTGGAGACAGCTTCTACATTTTTGACAAAGATTTTCCTTGACTGAGCAAAAGGATTATTTCTTTGAAAAAAAGAAACCCAACAAAGTAATTAAGCTATCTAAACTTTGGTTCTCTTATTTCTCACAAAAATACTGTTCAAGATCTATGTCTACAAGGAATTTCAGATAGTCATTAGGGGCACAATGCTGGAAGGCTGCTTGGTCTAGAGAAGATATCTGGCACATTAGAGAATCAAGCAATTATTGCAATGTCTTAAGAATGAGTTTAAAAGTTATTTTTCTTGATGTTGTTTGTTTTGCTGAATCTTAATACATGTTTGGGGAGAATCTATAGAGTCACATTCTTAAACTGTACATAAAGTATTATACTGTTGAAGGTAGGACACTAGAGAGCAGATGAACTCTTCTGTTAGTAATAAGACTCATGGCAGCTAGTTGTCAAAACAAGCTTAATAGCTTACCATTAATGTAGGCACATTGATTTTCCCTCAAAACTCGTTCTGATTTCTTAGCCATTTCACCATTTCCTTTTTTCTCAGGCCATTCAAATAGAGTCTCCTTTAGATTTCCCTGAAGGATCTTCATAAAGCAGTGTGAGTCAGTGTGATCATGGATGCTGCTATATATGTAGAAAGAATAACCAAACTCAGTGTGATACACTATTTAATTTCAGTACAACACACAGGACATAGTATATTGTATGTCATACACAGATAGCATAGTGTATTATTGTACCTGGACGGAGCCTTAGAATGAAATGCCATTGCACAGAGGTTATGCATTAAGGTATGCCTACTTAAAACTGACACTTCAGAAATGTATTTAGATAAGCTCACATACAGCAGAACTTGGAGGAGAATCAGCTATTGATCAACCTATGACTTTGACACAGAGAAATATAAATAAAGTCTGGTGGAAGGAGTAGGGCAGAAAATTTCTTCAGAATACAAAAACTCTTCTGGGTCAAGAAAGAAAACGATGCTTCCACCATGGTTGCAGGTGGAAGAGGCTGGAATAAACTTGCAAGTATAACTGATATTTGGAAATCCACCATGCTCACTCCCAAAACATGAAGAAATGAGCTAATTCTGTTTAATTTCTATGGTCCCTTTACTGCTGGGGTGCACAGGCATTGCTGAAGGAAAAAATGCTGTACTTCTCACTCCAATAGTACTAAGTACAACTAGTTACACTAAGCTGTTTATTTTCCTGGCAAGACTTGAAAAACCAACAGGATCTTGTATGATTTGTAGTTTGGTTTTGGCTTTTTTTTTTCTTCAATACTGGACTAACCTTTATAGAAGTCAATGAGATTAGGACAAAGGAGTAGCTCATCACTCATCAGGGGCAAGGGAGAAGGGGGAATTTGATCTTCCTGAAAGTACAGTGCTACTGAGTTTCAACCAAAAGCTTGGTACATTACTGTTTCTGGTAAACAGACATCAGGATTTCTTACAACTGAGGTGCCAAGAGAACAGAGCTTGCTTCAAGCACAGAGCAGTTCACAAATGCCACATTGTCATGGTCCTTCCACAAACCATAGGAAAATCTGATGCTCTTCATGTAGGAAGCAAAAAGAACTTGTGGTCTCAGGCTAGCTCTATCAAATTCTCATCCAACTCAAACACAGTTGGACACAAATTACAGGCCTTGTGGGAATAGCCCGGAAGTAGAGGTGATGATCTCAGTTCCTATATCCCTCTGATTATGACGCTATGGCATCCCCTAAAGAGTACTGTAAATGTTCAATTGCAACAAACAAAAACCTGGTCCAACATCTCTTAGGTTTTCTATCTAGAGGCAAGAATATTCAGTCAAAAGATACAAATTTTCTTATTCCCTATTTTACTTAGCCAACACTTCATGGAAGACCCTCCAAGAGACAAATCCTGCCCTCACATTGTGTAGAACTACACAACCAAATGTAAAGTCTGTGTACACAACTAAGGAGGCCATATCAACAGTATGGTCCATTTTGAGGAAGGAGATGGGATGTATGAACCTAAAGAAAGCCAAGTACTCCTGAAAAGGGGCTACTTCCTTACTGTCTGCAGTCCTAACACAAATTTACTTTTCGTATCTTTGATTGCAGAGGCAGATTCAAATACCCTGAGAGAACAAAGACTATTTAAACTGCACCTAGTCTCTTTTCTGCAACCTAGTCATATGAGTCTGTTGTATGGGACAGGTTGAACAGAGTCGTATCAACCACTGTATCTGTGGGACTAAAAACTTCCTCTGACAGAAGGGAAGCTTAGCTTTGCTAGGAAAAGAGAGCATTTTAAAAAGCACACTTTTAAAGTGGCCATGAGGTACAAACTTGTAAAAGTTGCAGCACATATTCAGGACCGCTATTCCAATAGGAGCTCTACACTGTTTCCAGACACCTTCTGATAGCTCCCATAGGGTTGATTTTTTTCTCTATAAGGTGTAATAGAGAAAGATACGGTGAATTTATAAGTTTGCTAAAACCATACTCTTTGTATACAAACCTGCCATGCCCTTCACCCCAGCACAAGATCATCAAGTTGAACTTTCCATTTCCATTGTCCACAAGATTCCTTGTGTACCTGAAATACAAAGTGTTTGCTCTTTACTGTACCGATACATCTATAAAGGACAAAATTATACAAACAGGTTTATGATAAAGGTTGTGACATATAAAAATCCTTTTTCTTCTTTTTTTGTCTTGAAATGCAAGTTTTACTTGGAAAAAGATGAAAGTGTATTCATAACTTTTTTTGGGGGGGGAGGGCAAGACTTCTTTTTCTAGGAAGGAGAAAGAAGGACATATCTAATATTTTAGAAACATATTTATTTTGCATTACATAGGTGATTGGAGTTTGGGAACTGTGAGTCTGAGACTGGAGTGGTAGACAGGATCAAATCAAAATAGTTACTGAATGAAGTCACTTTCAGCAGCTGCCTTATAATTAGAAACAGAGGACTGCAGTGAAACAAGAAAAATACATAGTTACATTCTTCTGCAGCTCCTTTCCCGATATTCTTGGCTTTCCTTCTGTTACACAGCACTCTTTTGTACAAAGCCAAAAAAAAAAGAATGAAGATGTCAGGCTTCCTGTACATGATCCACCCACTTTTTTCCTGAAAGTTCCATGTCTTGTACTATAGCATTTTTATGTGGATAAAGCACCTGTAATGGAACTTTTGCAGGCATCTACTTCTAAACAAAGTTTATCAGAGCAGTGTTTCTTTAAAAATAACATCTTATGTTTGTTTCCTTTTACTCTCCTACAAGCCTCCCCTGAGCTGTTTCTCCTCTTGTTCTATTGAAAAGTTCACTAAGGAAAGAACTGTCATCTTGCTTTATATATTACTTTTCACAGTGTGGCTCTCCTGATCCAGAGCTAGGACTTCTAGCTGTTATAGCACAAGTAACCCAGTGGGACCTTCAGATTTCATTTTAGCTGTAGTCTTTATTATTTGCACTTTACTTTGCCAAGTAAAGAAAATACTTATGTGAATAACAAAACACCTCAGTCTCTCCTAAAATATACAAGCAAAGGTACACAGAAAGTGCACTGATGTCAATTGAATGCTTTCAAATTAACAACCTGTAAGACCACTCTATTTTACTCAAGGGAGGATGCTCATAAAAAACTAATTCTGAAACATGATGTGTATATCTATATGATGCTTCTCTTTGCATCCACAACTTGTACATATATATTAGGTAGACATATTTTTCCTATGGTGTCAGAACATAAGCAGTCAATGCTAGCATTTGACCAAACTTTTCAAGTGCAGTTGTTTCTGTACAGAAGGTCTGGCTGGCCTGAAATAAAATGATAAAATAAATAAATGAAGGCAAGCTTGCCATGCATACTTCTAATGTTAGCACATATTGTTTTCCTGATTCTTAGTTTCCTGTGTTCTGTTACAAATCTCATGACTTGTCCTGAACACAGGATGGTCAAAGTGAGGCAAAACGAGGCTAAAGAAAAGTTAAGCCAGAATGACGCTTTCATAACAGTAAGGTTAAAACAGAAAGTTTGGCGTTTGGGATGTGTGTGGGCTTTTTGTTGTGCTTTGGTTTTTTAAGGAAACACTGGAATAAAATGTATTTATCTTGAACCTTAAGACAGAGAAGCCAACAATGGCAGGGATAAACCGTTTGTTAGCAAAGCAGTAGTGAGTTAAAACTAACAGGTTTTCTTCCTTCCTCCTGGAGAGCAGCAAAAATTCTCGACCTGCACTACGCTGGAGGAGGAAGAGAGTGAAGCAGGGGGGCAGGCAGGTCCCCACTCACCGGTAAGGCAGGACATGCAGACACGGGCTCCGCTACAGACACACAGCACCCACTTTGCGCGGTCACCCTGCTCCCCCCGCCCCAGGACGCCGAGCAAAACCCACATGGTTCTCCCGGGCTCTCTCCCCGCACTGTATTTATCGGTTTATTATTTTATTGTGGTCTCTCCGGCACGCTTCTGTCTCTCCCTCGGGATATCCCCGCAGCCGCAGCGGCGCCGCTCCCCGGCGGTCCCCGGGGCGGGACCGCGGCCGAGGG
>WEIV01030280.1:31795-42525 GCA_013390005.1 Calyptomena viridis
CGCCCCGCACGGCGAGACCGAGGGGAGCGGGGCCGATAAAGCCGGCGGGCGTCTGGCGTTCCGGTATCCCCCGTGGAGGGAACAGAAGCGTCTGTCGCTGCCGGCAGGAGAGCATCTCCCACTCTCCCTGCCAGGCCTCTTCATCCCGTTTGGCTTAGAAAGCGCAGCCTTGCCGCTGCCTCCGTTACTTACATCACCGGGTGATTTGAAAAATACATCTATAAGCGCTATTGAAAAGCAAAACAAGACACACAGCTACTTAAATCACACAGAAAATTGCTGCTGGGGGCTTCCCACGAACAGCTTGCCCATTGAAAGTGCTGTTTCTTGAAAGCCAAGACACTCTGCAATCACATTTATGGCTGCCGTGACCATTAGCCCTCAGAGTGACACCTAGAAGCAATGAACGGGACAAAAGAGACCGTGCTAAGACAACAGATGGCCCTCACACTTCTCAGTCTGTCAAACCTACATACTGGCAGCAGAGCAGGCAGACGCCATGCCAGCCGTCTTCCTTTCCACTTTAATACAATGTTTATTAGTAATGGATTCTGGCAACAGAATTCACTATACACCATGGAACTGTGTTTTAAGAAAATCCATATTTTCTTTCTAAAAACAAATAATAAAAAATATTAGTTCAGCTCTTCAGGTCTGCCTGATGGTCGTGGAGCTGGAAGTAAGCAGGCTGGTGGTGTGGACTGCTGTACCTCTGAGGCTTAAAGGGGATCACAACACCCATAGCTTGTGATTTCCCTTAGAGATAGTTACATTGAAGGGTTTCTAGCATGGCTGTTTACCCTCCCCTCTCCCTGACCTGTACATGAAGTAGGTGTGACAAAAGGAAGCACCATTAATACAGTACATGTAACCTGAGTGGCTGGATCAACTTCTCGCTTCACTGCAGTCAGGAACTTCCCCTGTTTTAAATGGGGCTGGGATCTAGCACATTAGAGTAAAATATGAATGAGTGTAACAAATAGGTACATTGTCAGTCATCACTCCAGAACCTCTCCTGGCACACAGAAAGCAGATCCTACCTTATAGGTACTGTTTTAACAGGTTGTGGGGGGGGGGGGGGGGGGGGGGGTGGGTGAGGACTGTGAAGTTCCAGGCAAACAATANGTGTGAGAGAGAGAGAAAAAAAAAAAAAGAAAGAATTGTGATGATTTCACACAGATTTTTTAAGATCTGAGGGAACCTAAGACTATCCCAAATCTCTGAAACACAACCAGGATTAACCTGGCATTGACCTCAGCAGTCAATGTGTGGTTACAAGAGAAAACATTCAGTCTTCCCAGGACAAAGGCAGGTAATGAAGGAACACATCACCTCCCTTCAAAACTGGTTCAAAGTCACAGATAAGAAATGCCTTATTTCCTAATGAAATTTGCCTCAGGTCTATTTTAGCTAGTGGTTGACAGTATCAAAAGATTGTATGGGCAAGTAGCACCTTTNTGGGCAAGTAGCACCTTTTTTCAGTACTTGCTTGAGTAGTCCCACACGGCACCATTAAAACTGCTGTAGGTTGTGAAGCGATAGGATTAGTGTGAAACATCATATGTCACTTATTTCAAAGGCAGAATTCACAGTATTTTGGTGGTTGTCAGAAGCACCACCTAAAGGAATACAATGTCTTACAAGAGTAAGTTTTTATAAGAATCGGCAAAATGGGTTGCAAAATGAGTTTTCAAATATTTTTGTCTTATTCTGATATTTGCTGGATCTGACGCAAATTATTTTTCAGCAGTTGTAATGTCTTTCTGCTTATTTGTACACCTATTTGGTGTTATTTCACCGGTATTTAAATATGGGGGGAAAAAAAAGAATTATGCCTCTGCTGCTAATCCCTGAAACCTCATTGCTTTGATTCCTTTGCCACAATGTTGATGGGATCATTAGTGATGCTGTTAAATACCACTAGTAAAAGCAAAAAGACATTTTATTCTTCCTGTTACAACTAAGGGAACAGGCTGGATGTACTTACTGCAGTTCCAAACTGCTGTTTATTACAGCTCACCTATATTGCTGTATCAATCTGTCAAAGTTTTTTCCTTGATTATCAAAACCTCAGATTTCTCTAGTAGCAACTAGGAAGTGTTATACTTTTATTTGCTCCTATTCAAAAGTGTTCACAATTTTAAATTTTGGATCATTCAACATTACTTGTTGATCCTCAAAACTTCTATAGGGAATGATTACTTGACTGCATGGACACCACTAGGAACAATAGTCATGTCCCTCCTCCAGCTTGTGTTTTGGCTAATACCATATTGACAGAAATGGCACAAGGATCTGAGCACATACAGCAGTTACCCATCACTGAAAATTTAAAATAAGGAGCATTGTAACCCACACAGCATAGAAATTATTTTCACATTATAAAGGAGTGTGAAAGATTTTATGCACTTTTATTGCTGGAAATCATACACTGTTATCCCCGTAGGAATTAACTATTGCAGGTATTTCTTAGCTGTCCTATTAAAACCTTGTCTTGAAAAATGGGAGTTTGGGCTTTAACCACAAAACCTTTGCTTTATGTACTAATGCCTAACCACCTCACTATTACTCAGAAGTCAGGTGTAAACAGATCAAGCAATCATCAGACACAACATGCAACTCCATGAGAGATTTAGCAGCTGAAGTGCCCATGCACATATTGATACATTGATGCCTACTGGGGTGCAGCTCTCAGGGTTTTTCTCATGCTTTATTGAGAAAGATCTTCAATTAAGAATGGTGAAATTTATGAACTCTAGTATTAGACACTTTGCACCATGTATTGGGTCCAGAATTGTAGCTTGTGACTTAAGACTTTATTAAACATCTTGTAATTCGAAATAAAAGATGTGGGGTAGTTCGAGGCAGGATCCAAGGTATCTGAATGACCATAGACTCTTGTGGCAAACAACAATGCTGTGTCTCTTCGGTCTGCTAGCCTGGCCAGGTACAGCACTCCAACGCAATCACAAGTATTAACATCTCCCTCTCCAGACAGAATGACTTTCAACCATTTACTAAAGCACTCCTCTATTAAGTCTCCGCTCACTTGCTTTTTATGTTTGCAGGGAGGGCTTTTTAAAGAGAAAATCTGGATCTGCAGCTGTAGTGCAAGTTTTGGGGCTACATAGCTCAGCGTAGTCATGACTCAATGTAGCAGTGCAGATTTCCTCTGTCATATGTAACCTGGAAAGTGAGATTGATCCCTCAGTACATAACAGATCTTGCATGAAAAGCTGCTGCAGGCACAGGAATTCTCAAGCAAAGCTTGGGAACAAACTGTATCAAATTCGATGCAGTGAAATATCATCATCAGTCTAAAAACATGCAGTAATCCATCACTGAAATGAGGACACCATAAAAAAAATCACACCATACATTGAAAATACAAAAAACTACTAAAAGACATGTTCAATGCTGAATTAAAAACAAAACAAGCTACACATTGAACAGCTGTGATGCCTTAAACCACACAGCACAAAAAGGACTCTTGCAAGAAATCAGTTTGACCACTTTTGGTGGGACATTAGTACACCATGCATGTTCTATAAACAAAATATAAAACATTGACATTTCTCTCTGTGAGAAGAACACTTGAAAATAAGTTTCTGTTCCTTTTCCATTTGTGATATTTATATAAGAAAGCTTAAGTGCTGGCTAGCCTTCACTGCATTGGCAACATTTACTGTGTAGTTTTGTTCAGAGCCCTTTTTTCCTTTGAGGTTTCCTGTTTCAGAGCTGAAGAGCTCTTCACCTGTTTTAGTTCCCAAGACTTGCTAGGGTTATCAGTTCTGTTACCAAACTGAATTCGAGGGAACGACGTTTTTGTCTGCTTTAATGTCATATACAGATTTTGGCAATTGGAACTCCAATTGTAACTCCAACCTCCTTTCTTTTATAGTTAGGCCCTCAATGCAATTGTATTTTAACACTACATTGTCTCAGTCTAACTGATATACATACATGTATAAATAGTGTGCATGTGGAATTTTCCATAAGAAAATACACAGCAAGGACTCTGAGACTTCTGCACTTCTTTTTTTAACTAAATAATGTTCAGCATCTACTTTTAATAAAGGTATGAGTGAATTGAGATGTATAGGTAGTATACCTTCATCACCATCTATAATCTGCATCCTTAACAAAAAGCATTGCTGAATGTAGCTTTGGGCAGGTATTTACAGCCTATCAATGCTCAGCCATTCAGAGACGATTGTATGGAGGGAAACCGAACCATTTATTAAAAAGTCCTAGACTGCTCCTGAAGTTTGAAGAGTGACAATTATTTTTCTTCCCAAAGTTTATTTCTTCTCAATGTCCATACAAAAGATCAAATATCACCCGATGTTGGGACTTTAGCACAAAGGGCGGCTTGCAAAGGACAGTCTACTTCATATTATTTACCTTTTAAGCTCCATAGCAGGCTGATCACGTCCAAAGTGCCCACCAGAAATGGTACCTTGCCAACTCCTGAATTGTGTGCAGGCCAAAATCTGTGCCAGCAACTGTTCTAACAACTAACTGTTCAGATGACTGAGCTACAGTGTCCCAGAAAATCTCCTGGCAGTACCAAGTCCAGTGACATAGATGTAGTGTGACAGGCTTAACATTAAGACTTTAATGTTTTTATGTTGGTCTCTCCTTAGTCAACAGCGTGATTCATTCAACCTTTCTTAACCACCTATTTTAGCATGAAACAATCTCTAAATGAGTTTTTATCTCTCTAGCTATTTATCTATTTATTTATCTAGCTACTTTTTATCAAATAAAAAAAATTCTGACTAGAACAGTCAGATGAACAGTGAGACGACTACAGTGAGATGCACCTGATATCACACAGAATTATGACTACTGAAGTGAGAGCAAAGCAGGAACAAGAAAACTCTGTCAATTTTGATAATGTTTAGCTTTGGAAGCATATTAAGTATGGTGCTAGCAAAGCTGAAGCGTGGTCTCTGCAAATAAGAAACAGATTTTACATGTTTTCTTGTCAAGCGTTTTCTTCTTTTGATCCAATACAAAACTAGGCTGAAAACACTTCTTGTTTTTTAATACACATTACATTTTATAGAAGCTTGTAATAGTCATAATCATCATGAAAACATCAGAAATAAAAGCATTTTTGCACCTTTATTTTTTTTTTCTCATCCACAAGATGTTGTAGTATGATGCCTTGAATAGTCTTTGTACAACATCCCTGAAGAGTAACTGAGACTTCAGGATAATCAAGAACAACGTAAGCCAAATAATTTGTGCAAACAAAGGCAAAATTTGATCTGCAAAATGAGCATGAACAGCAGCAATGGGTAAATAAAAGCTGTTTGGAGTTGACAAGTTTGAAGAATGGATGTGTGGATTTCTAACACCTTGATTTCAATGTGGATCAGTACAGTCCAGATTATGTTGTGGGCATAATTAACACAGATACATCTTCTATTAAAATCTTAGCAGTAGTTTTTGAAGACTTAAAAAGATTATATTTGCTCAGTATGTAAACAGGTGACACAACTAGGTATTTTACAATTTCATTCCTGAGGTAACTTTAGTTTCATTTGGCTCCTTCATGTTCTCCATGTACTTTTAAGACTAGTTCAAGCTATAAATTTACCAACTTATAATTAATGCTAGTCTCTAAACCATTACAATAATACATACAAATAGTGCCTCCCAGTTTGAAGGGTTTGAACCTGGCGATTATTAACAGGGTAACTGAATTTTGCATAGCAATGATTCTTAGTATCAGCATGTTGTTAAGTATTAAGTCTTCCCTAAAAAGAGTATAAAAATTTTCTTTTCCAGTACTTGTCTTTACTTCTCAATCTTTAAAAATTACTGTATTTACTGATTTTTTCCAAATTTGCCCTTTTTGTTAATTCAATTACAAAAAAATAAAAAAAATTAAATTACATTACAAATATTGGCAGTTCAGTATTGTGGCATCTTTGGGCAGAACACCATACTCTGAGTCAACCTACACTTTTTTTTTTTTTGGTCTTGTACAATTCTCACAGACTTGTCCAAGAGTCAGCTCTTAGTTTTATATCCTTTTTCTCTCACTTTAGCAATTCAAGTCACTTAAACAATACAGTCATTGCTTTTGCTCAAAGCATACAAAATACAGTTCATGTTCTACTTGAGCATCTGACATTTCCAATTTACTGGAAATATTCTTTTTAAAAAGATAGGCATTTCAGAATCATCTGTGATTTTAGATGCTATAACTGTCATTTTTAAAATATGACATTAAACATGTGTTTTGTGTTTGTCTTTTGCAAGCTCTACAAGCAACATACTGAGATCACTTATTTGTTCACTTGACACATTATCTGCTTGACAGGCTTGCAGTCTAATTTGTTATTTAAAATTATTAACAAGGAAAAGTTTCTGCCACTTACAACAGTCACACCCAAACTCCAGAGAGAGCCCATGGTCCTTAAAGAGCTACAGAGATAAACAAGCACCGACAAAGAAGAACTAAACAAGAACTGGTGAATAAAAGAAATGCAAAGCATTACTGTGGCTTTTACATCACTATTACATTTCAAGGAATTGAGGCAAACTATTTTTTTCTTTAACTTCAGATGATAAAAATTAGCTATAGATTCAACGTGACAACCTTCTACCATTAGCTGGCATGATATAATGACCTACTCTTCTTTAAGATATTATTGTTTCATTATTTTAACTTGGTTTCATTAAAACCAAACCAAAAACACAACCCCCCCAAATACTCACCAACCAACCACCCAAATACACATATACCAACCAACCTTCTTGCATCACTTCTGAAGAACACATTTGCGGTTTATCAGTAGTTTCATTTGTTAAGATCAAGTGAGGTGAAAGGCACCAATAGAACATTCTTCAAACAGAACCAGACTAGTAGCTTATCTTAGGTAAACATACGGTCACACAGGAGAACAGACTATTTCTATTTGTAAGGCCAGCAAGAGGGCTTACTACGAAAAAATCGAAACAAAAAAATCTAGAAAAAACTATGGAAATACCTTTGTCCTTGTGTACCCTCTAGCGGCTGGCAAGGTTGCACTGGCCTCACAATTACTGAGCAGGAAATTTCCTCAAGAAGACCTAATCAGAGTACTTACCTCTGCAATAGCTCTCTTAAATACATGGAGATTCATGAGATCTGGGTTCTAAGCAGGCAAAAGTATGGAGCATTTGAAGTTTTAAGTTTACAACCAGTTCTGCCTTGTTAGCTCAACCCAGTGAATCCAGGTTTTCCACTTAAGGTGTGGTAAAATACATTAAGTTATTCACACAGCAAGCATTCAGGGCATGTGCCTGTGTAACTGTGGGGAACACACATGCTGCACGTGAATGGCAGAAACACCAGTACCTTAAGATGAGTATTAGTTCTCTATAAGCCCTCTATGGGTGGAAAGAAAACCTGATACACACGTGGCAGTTGCACTTATATTGAATGTTTCAGGGCTATTGTACAAACACCCCTGAAACTAGAACAACGTGTTGTTTTGTCTGTGTGCTGGACAACTGGACTACATCAGGGACCAAAACTGGCACATTCTGCAAGCAGACAACTAACATTTCATTTAGTTCAGCTTAAACAAGCATTGAAGACTGTACAACTGACATTTAAGATAAACACACAAAAGCCCCACCCCTCATGCTCAAACCATCCAACAAATAAAAGCAAAGGTCAGTACCTTAGTGAAGGTACCAAGTCCTCTCCATGATGGAAAAATCCCCAAATCAATACTCATTGTCATGACTTAGCAAAAGGATATAAAAGGCACTCTATTCCATTGGTGGACCACATAGCTGGTGAAACATGAAAATTACAGCAGCCAAAAAGAGAACATACATAGCAGGATTTTAGCATCTCATGTCTATTTCTTCATGAAGTGAAGATGCAACAGCTAATTGCATCATTCAACTAAAGATGCAAGTCATTACAGTGTCAGAAGAAACACCTTAACTGTTGAAGTGTTCAGCCTTCAAAAAAATCACTATGCAGTTAGTGAGGAAGGAAAGTATTTCGAGGCCTCTCACTATGCTGTGCCATGTAAATGAGGTACTGACACTACCAACATGACAAAGAGTGAAGTCAGACTATATACGAATACTTACATATCACGAGAAAAGAAAAATCGAAATACTGTCTCGAAATGACACGAGATAATGCATATTCAAGATGGAAACCTTCAAAAATAACAGAATACACGTAATAGATGTACACGCCACAAGTAAACTGAATCCCAGGCTACATGTACAACAGACACCACTTTTAATAAAAAGCTTACTTTTATATTCAGTACAGAATATAGACAGAGCTGTCCAGTTACTCTTCCAGACAACAAAAAAGCTTCCCTTCAGATACAGCAATTAAGAAGTCAGCTGCAAGAGAGCTAGCTGTACTCTACAGATGCAGGTGTTTCTTCTGCACCTGAGATACCCATCAGAAAAAAGCCATGTGATCAGAGAGCCTAGGTAGTTTTTTGCTTATGCTGTTCACCTGCATCATACAGGCAGAAGCAGAAATGCAAAAATCCTCCTTGCTGTGTGTTTACAGGTTGAGTTTAAGAGAATTAGTCCTTTTTACATTTTTGGAGAACACCTAAACACCTGTATTGCCTGTCAATTCATCCCCACGCCTGGGTTTTGCAATAATGCAGTACAAGCTTGCCATCACTTCCAAAACACTGCAAGAAAAAACAAAAATGAGCTGTTACATTTATTCATGGGCTAGCATATACATGAAGCAAAACAAAAAAAACCAGTAGGTGTCGTAAAATATGGAATATTGTCACTGATAAGAAAGGTCTCCATGATAAAAGGAGGCATGACAACATGCTGCATTGTGAGGAAATGCATTTCCAGAGACTGTATGAAGTCATACCTCTTCAGATCATACTCATACAGATCTGTGTATGATCAACTACTCCACATTAAATGCAAACTATTACTGCTAGGGGCAGTAACATATTTCAAGTGTAGAACCCAACCAACAAATCCACTAAACACATTTGGAAGGGTTATTTAAGTTAAGTTAAGTTATGAAAGTCACCTCATAGAGGGTCCCAACTTCTTGGTCTGGAGATGGAGCAAAAGACTGGTTTACATATATGAACTGCAAGAAAACAAAAAAAGAAGAGATGGAGATCTCAAAGAGATTTCATAGGTAACACAAAAGAAACATTCTGCAGTCAGTAGTTCTTTCATAATCTTTACAGCAAACACCAGAATACTACCAGTTCTTATCTTCAGCATAGAGGGGCTACATGACTTCCAGGAGTCATCTCTGTCTGGCCAACCAGACCAAGCATGCTGACTTCCTCTTCCTGCAAGATGACCCATTAGTCTCCCATCCAGCCGCACAACGTGAACTCACTGGTTTAGCTCCTGCTCTCATTTCAAGTGTCCAAACCATTCACACTATTCCAGATTTGCTCAATTAGAACAGCCATCACAGAAATTAGAATTATTTTCTTCTTTTATCCGGTCACACTTCTCACTTCCTGCTCCAAATGCATTTACACATATAGTAGCAACTGCAGTGTCAAAGAGGGCCTTGTGATCTGCAGTGCCAGGTAGCAGTGGGTAGCAGGGTATCATGTGCTACTCCTAAAAAACAGCTATAAAATTCCTAGGGCTTTGTTCCTGAAGCCTTAGGCTTAAGCCACATTGGAAGGCTATGTGCTCATATTTACATTTTTTTTCCCTGAGACAATGAGATCACAGTTACTGAATCAAACCGTTGAGAATATCCAAATATCCCTGAAGAGTTAATACCTGAACTGTCACTCTTCTTTGAGATACTAGGCCTTGGGAAAAGGAAACTCCTCATGAAAGAGAAGATTACTAAAATCCTTTATGGCTACATGCTTAAATCAGATCCTGCAGCCCAAGAACAGAATGATTTAATTTGCACTGCTTTAGTAAGTCTAACTTTAACTTCCTATCCTAAACTAATACTTCGAAACATACAGATGTTAAGAGTTCACTGAAAAACAACAAAATTAGTGCAATTGTATTTCCAGCTCTTCCAATATGATCACAAGGCCCCTTGGGCTTGTGACAGGTTTCACAGGAAGGAATATAAATAACACTGGCAATCTGCTGCCAACTGCAAACACTTCCCAGCTACCCATTTTAAAGATCAATCAGTTCTATGACTGTAACTAAACTGCTTGAGATATAAGTTCTGAAGGAAACAGGCACTCACATTCAAAAAGTCACTCCCAAACCCTTCGGCCTTTTCCCTAAATGTTCCATCCGTACACCTGACTCCTACAGGTACCCTGCATTGGAATGTTTCCCCGGGATGCAGCACCAGGCATGAAGAAATGGAGACCCCGAAAAAACCCAAAAGTCGCAGCTGAGCACACCCAGGCTTCATTGCTACAGCTCCCCTTTCTGTTACACTCTGGAGTCTCCTGGGAATCTCTCTCCTGGTGCCCCTACTACAAGTTTCCCGCCGGAAAGCTGTAGCCTGAATTCAAACCGTGTCCCTACAGGCTCTGACAGCGCGGCTCCCGCCCGGTGCCCGCCCGTACCAACTGCTCGGAAGCCATCAGCTTGAGGAACTTCTTGATGAAGTCCACGAGGCCCTGGATGGTCCGGGTCCGCTCCACCGCCCACTTCTTGGTCTTCATGATGGGGGTGTCGCCCACGGCCTTCAGCAGCACGTCAACTGCGGGGGGGCGCCAAGTCACCAGCGGGCCCGCCCCCCGCCGCCCATTGGCCCCCAC
>WEIV01030280.1:50224-64520 GCA_013390005.1 Calyptomena viridis
AAAAGCAGCATATTTATATATGCAGTGGAACCTAAATTGTACTTTCAGGTGTTGGAGCAAATTGCTTGAGCTTGCTACTACCTATAGTTGTATAGCCCTTGAACTGTGAATTAGGAAGAATTTAAACTTGTTATTAATTTTTTTAAATTTCAAATTGTAGTGCTTCCTGTGCCAGAAATACCTTGAGATTTTAATCTCCTAGTCTTTATATTTCACATTTTTTTCATAAATGCCCCAGTGTTTAATTATGTGCCAGTATAATTGCTTGAAGGAAGATGAAATAATAAAAATGCTATTTCTACTTGTAGGATTTTGTTTATAAATCATACCACAGTTTCACCACAGTATCTGCAGCTGTTCAGTATTCCAGTTTCTCTAAATCATTGTAATTCAACCTTTCAATTACAGTATAAAGTATACAGAGATAAATTAAACACTTTCAGTTTTCAGTCTGGCTCACAAGAAGAATCTGTTTAATCCTCTTAGCAATAGCAATCAGATTTAAATGTATCTTACACTGGAAAAGCACTCTCAAAGTTTATTATTACATCTCAACCTCATATGCTGTTTGGACTGGCAGCATATATTCATACACATCCACTCAAACAAATAAACTTTTGTCTGTTTTTTGCTGAGAAGTGTTGAACCATTTTTTTACATCTTTGTTTACTGTAGTTCAGAGACAACACAGGTAAGACATATGGACTTTGTTATGAATCATACGTAAAATGAAATGTTTAAATAAGCAGATATGTAGAGGACCAATTTATGATGGAAAGTAAACTGGAAGAATGAACCTAGAACTCAGTATAACACTTGAGTTTTCTGTCTTGTAAACTGAATAAATCCATAGCAAATTAGATTGCATATGGCAGTCTGCAGTTCTTTTTAGCATAAAGTTTTTGTTGCAATACTTCAGATACTTCTATGAAGGCCACTTATATAGCTATTAGGTCAGAGCTGCTTCAAAGGTAAGTCTTCTTGACTCAGGCTTAATGAATATACTGTATGTGTTACAAGTCATGGGCTACCTCAGGTTTGATATTCTGTTCAACTTAGACATCTATGAACACATAAGGCAAATTCGTATTGTCATAATTTTTGTCCATTTCCTTTATTTTTTAATATAAACACAAATGTGTCTTTTTAGGTTTTGCTTAATTGTGTTGGGAAATAGGTCAGCATCTGTGCTATGCTTGTTAGGTTTTATAGTCTTGTGGAGTTAGTGTAAATTATGCCATGAGTTATTTCAGACTCTTGTGTAAGGTTTTAGCACATGGAAATAAAATACAGAAGAAAATATGACTAGTGGTAGACTGCCATGAAGAAAAATTGAGGGACATTTACAATGGTGCCTGACTATCTTAAAAGCCTATGTCAGGTCTTAAGAATTTGGCTCACTGCTGTACTTTGAAGACATGAAGACTCAGTAAATAACAGAGTCTGTGAGATTGTCTTCCTTGAAAAGTTCTATATAGTCTTGCACGATAATGTTCAGTAAGAAGCATGTAGAGAATGAAGTACAGTTCATGCAAGATGTTTTTCTCAGTTCGTAAAGACAAAGCATCCTGACCAGAGATGCTTCTATGCTAATTAAATAAAAAAGGGACAGGCATATGACTGTGTTGAGAACTCAGCATAGGCAGATTGAATTAATTCTGTTCTCAGGTTTACCATTGCTGCGTAGCTAAAGAAGGAAGGAATAGTCTTAATATGAGTTACTCCTGTTGTTTTGTACCTCTTAAGTAAGTACATCTTTTGTACTTACTTTTGTTAGTATTTGACATTTTCTATTCTCAAATACATTTAATTGATTAGGTATTCTGATTTTTCTGATAGCCTTGTTATCTTCTCAATATTTACATATTTTCTATTCCCTTTTTGTCTTGTTTTAAAAATGAGCCCCTTGTAAAGGTGGTATTTTATGTTTTGACATATTACCAAATAGACGGAGCTCCTGTCTTGTAAATATCCAATAACAATTTGCTGTTTTGTTGGTGCAGGGTTTTTCCTTTTTTTTTCCCCTCCTCCCTTTTTCCATTTACTTACATGGAGGTGTAAATGGATTTTTCTTTGAACTGTAAAATATAATTTCAAAAATTAAGCACAAGGGGGAGCTAGTAATTCATTGTGCATGCATCCTTATTTTACTGCTTCTTGATTCATTTATTTGTGTTACACCACAAGGTGCACCTGAACTGATGTGTGTAGAGGGTGTGTGTGTCCCAAAGCAACTGATGTATTTTCTCATCTGATTATTGATCTACAAGTCTGCAGCATTTGAAGTGATTACTGAAGTACTTAAATTCTAGCACAGCTTGCTATAGCATGCAATTAATTTGATTATCAACTGAAATTACGATGAAAGTGGCTCTAATTTTGTTTACTATTTCAGTTATTCAAAGCCTCTTAAAATAGGCCAAGGATGTTAGCATAAAAAAATCTAGTTTACCTTGCAGACTAATGCTTTAAAAGACCAGTTACTCACAATAGATGTAAACCTTGTTACTGCTGGCATTATTCTGAGTGAACTCCATCATGAGTGGAAGATTGAGGGAGTTTCCAATGTTTCCCTGAGAAATCCTGAGCCAGTGGATCTGGCTAATCTCTCTGAAGAATAGTAAGTGCCAACTGATTTCCTCTGTTAGATGAAAAAATGTGTTGTTTTGTGTTACTGGTCGTGCATTGCAATCAGATCTGTGAGTTCATTCAGTGTGTGGTGGTGTTGCTATGTAATACGTAAAGTTTTCAAAGTAGCCATTGTAACTGTGAATCGAGTGTTGATATAGAAGGCCTAGCTACTGGAAGATCACAAAAATAAAACTTTCATATTGTTGATGTGTGGGCATACATGCTGCTGCTAAATACATGTATCTGTGGGGGGGCTTTTTTAAGATTTTTGAGGTGGTTTTGGTGTTAATGTGTTCCTTTATTTTCCAAGGAACTAGATAAATGTTGAGATCAGAGTATGTGAATTTATGTGCAAACTTGGTGATATGTATGAGGAATATTTCCTTTCAAAAATAGTGTCAAACTGTTAGCTCTTGTAACTAAAACCATTGGGCAAAGTTTACATTTACACTCTGTTTCCAATCTTCTTCTTGCAGCTAATATCAAACAGCACTGTCCTTGTAACTGCATTCTCCTAAGGTACAAGGAAAGTAAGAAAACATTTTTGGTCATTTGTCTTGCTGCACATGGTGTCAAATGTGTAGTTGTTCTGCTTAACACACAAGTTTTTTTGTTTGCTCACATCCTTTCTTTATAAAAGATTGTTATTACCACAGCAAATTAACAACTACTTGAAGAGAAAAAAATCTGCTTTGCTTAGCTTCAGTGTAATTTAACAGAAGTATATTAATTTACTTAGTAAACTTTTCAGCAAACCTTACTGTCGTGAGTCTGCCTCTGAATATGCCCTATGTTCCTAGTGTGAAGTTACGGATTTGTATTTTGATATTAAAGAATGGTCATTGTTGTAAGTGCATGGAACATGGGTTAGATCTGTATTTTGAATTTAAAATGGACATTGATAATAGTACTAATATTGACAATAGGGTCTGATCCTCTATTGCAGTGTAAGCAGGATCTGAGGTTCATGGATTCAGATGCAAAAGTAATCTTTGATATGCAAGGTAGACAGATGGGACAGATGTCAAGTAGGCCTGTTTCACTGAGTCTGGAGACATAAATATTTACATGTCTGTAGAAGCAGGCCTTTATCCACAAAAAGTGGTGGTGAATGGAGTTACATCCAGCTGCTGTCTGGTCACAGGTGTTGTTCCCCAGGGCTTAGTGTTGGGGCTAGTCCTGTTTAACATTTTTATCAGTGATCTGGATGAGGGGATTGAGTGCCCCCTCAGCCAGATTGCAGATGTCTCTGAGCTGGGCAGGCGTGTTGATCTGCTGGAGGGTAGGAAGGATTTACAGAGGAATTTGGACAGGCTGGATCGATGGACTGAGGCCGATGGTATGAAATTTAACAAGACCAAATGCCAGCTTTGGAGCATAATGTTTCCCTGCAGTACTACAGGCTGGGGAAAGAGTGGCTGGAAAGCTGCCCGGCAGAAAAGGACCTGGGGGTGCTGGTTGACAGCAATTGAACATGAGCCAGCAGTGTGCCCAGGTGGCCAAGAAGGCCAGTTGCTTCCTGACTTGGGTCAGCAGTATTGAGGCCAGTGCTTGTCCCTGTGTACTCAGCACTGGTGTGGCCACACTTTGAATCCTGTGTCCAGTTTTGGCCCCTCACTACAAGACAGACATTGAGGTGCTGGAGCAAGTCCAGAGAAAGGCAATGGAGCTGGCAAAGAGTCTGGACCATAAGTCTTATGAGGAGTGGCTGAAGGAACTGGTGGTATTTGACTGGAGAGAAGGAGGTTTGGGGAGACCTTATTACTCTCTACAACTACGTGAAAGGTGGTTATAGGGAGGTTTTGGTCTCTTACCCTAAAGAAGAAGTGATAAGACAAAACAGTCTCAAGTTGTGGCAGGAGAGGTTTAGAGTGAATACTAGGAAAAATTTCATCATTGAAAGTGTTGTCAGGCATTGGAATGGGTTTCTCAGAAAAGTGGTGGTGTCACTGTCCCTAGAAGTGCTCAAAAAATCCATATATGATGCTTGGGGACATGGTTTAGAACTGCATTTGGCAGTCCTGGATTAACTGTTCAACTTGTTGATCTTAGAGATCATTTCCAACCTAAACAAATCTGTGAGCTATGTCAGAACCTGCCTTCTCATTCCTATTTCTCTGGGCCTAGGCAGTTTGAAATCTGGTTCTTCTCAAATACCAAGATGAGATTAATAAATCATGTTGAATAAAGAATCAAAATCAGGTGTTTCTATCTTCCACATTGCTGCTTTAGGGTTTGAATTTAGCATTGGAAAACAAACCATGGGATATAGTAACAATAAATATTAAGTGCATATTGTGGCAAAATGGCCCTGAAACAGATAAAACTGGGATTAAATTTTCCAAGTTGCAAGCTTACTTACTCATCTTTAAGAAATGATCAGTAAATTCTTACAGAAATTCTTTTTAGCTTTGAAGTCAAACTCAATCATATGCTGTCATAAGCTGTCAAACTCAATCATATGTTTAACTTGGAGAGAGTTAACACATCTGTGTCTGTCAGAGTTATTTCTTGCATAAAGGGAACTGTGCTTGTACCTCTCTTGAGACGGGAGTCTTTGTCAGCACTCACCACAAGCACGGTGATTGGCATTCGAGGGCTTCAGGAGTGCAAGTACAATCATAATTTTATTATCTGGCCTAACTGGGGATTGTGGTGCTTTTGGTGTACCAAAACAGGCAAACATGAGTACCAAGGAATCTGTTACAGAAACACCCAGAGCAAGGTAGCATGCAGGCTGTATCTGGCGGGGAACATCAGTGACTGGAGTTCAGTAACTGCTTGGGTTTTCTGCTCTGTGCTCTTATATTCTAGATTCAGGGAGGGGTTATTTGCCTGGGTACAAGCTGCGAGACTGTTCTAAATTTGTGTGGTGACATGCCTGACAAGATCAGCAGGTGTGACATTAAGACAGCTGTCTTTTTCCTTGGTCCATCCTGAATTCAGTGGGTCTAAATCAAGTGGAAGCTGCCTTACTGCTGGAAGCAGTAATGTTGGCATGCATTGATAATGATTGATAATTACAGTTTGCATTGCACATGCCTGTGTAGCAAAGTTAACAGTAATCTGATTAACTGGGGGATGCCTGCAATAGAATAATTGTTAAAAATAGTAACGGTAACAGAAAAAGCTGAATTTTTTTTTTTGCTTGCTAATTGGTTCTTATGGAAGGGGAGGGATACTTTGCATCACAGCTGAGAAAATTGTAGCATAGATGATGTTGCTGTTTTTTCAAGATGAGACTTAGTGAAGTATTACCGTAAAGTGGCTTGTGTGTACAGTTGTGACCTCTGCATAGATAACATACTGTTGACATAGTAATGTTAACCACATAATTTCTGTAGATGTCTTTAATGCCTTAAAATCTGACAAGTGTTTAATTTCTGTATTTGCATTTCTCAAACCTCACACCTAATGGAACTATTGAGTTTTTGATAAAGTTTGACCTCTGGCTTTCTTTTTTCCTCTTCGCAGGTATTTGTGGAAACACTAGACAAATGTTTTGAAAATGTCTGTGAACTGGATTTAATTTTCCATGTAGACAAGGTACTGTGATGACCTCCTGTAATATTTTTGTTGAGTAAAATGTTTGGTTCAACTGATACTTGCTATTAAACTCTGCAGTGTTTCTATTTTCCAAAGAAGGCAACAAATCTGGTGAAGGGTCTTAGAGAGTAAACCTTATGAGAAGCAGCTGAGGAAGGTGGGGTGTTTATCCTGGTAAAAAGGAGGCTCAGGGGGAGCCTCATGGCTCTCTACAACTACCTGAAAGAAGGTTGTAGCAAGGTGAAGGTTGGCCTCTTCTCCCAGGCAACAAGCAACAGGACAAGAGGAAATGACCTAGAGCTGTTCCAGGGGAGGTTCAGGCTGGACATCAGGAAAAATTTCTTACTGAAAGAGTGTCAAATATTGGAATGTACCGCCCAGGGAAATGGTGGATATACCGTCCCTGATGGTGTTTGGTCAAAGGTTGGACTCGATGATCTTGGAGGTCTTTTCCAGCCTTAATGATTCTATGATTTAATGGTCAGTGAAATCTAGACTGTCTTCGTTAAAGTATTATCTTAATGACTTGAAAACTGCAGTGGAACATGTAGTTCTGAGAAACAATAAAATAATGTGGGAGACTTGCGTAATAATGTTACACCTATAATTGTAAAATCCAAAACATCTGGATATTCTTAGATTAAGATTAGTTTCAAGAAATAATCTATTCTATTTTGTTTACAGTTAGTTGTTATGTAACTCAGAACTGAAGTTGTTACAGAGTTTTCCAGTCAAGGTTGGCAGTTGCCTTTCATATGCTGTGATTATGTCATTTGAATGCTGTGCAGATCTTCCATTCCGAATCTCAGACAGACTGTCTTTGTTTCTAAATATTTGAAAAATCTTGTTTGAATTTTCCCAGTTATAAAGTGTTTTATTTATTGATCTAGTTTTGAGAAATGGTATTACTATAGTGATCTTTCATGTAAAAAGACTTCAACATCATTTGGTGTAACATCTAAAATGCTGAGACTAGAATATACAGAATTTATTCCTTCAGTTGCATTTTGTGTCTACCATTGCTTTTAGTGCAGTCACCTTTCTCCATCTGTGAGCATCTTTTTGCATCAGCAAAAGATGTCAAAGGAAAACAAGACAGAAAAAGTAGACTAAAAGTAGTATCAAGTCAAGTGTCTGAAATAACAATTTCAAACTGACTCAGTTTGTTTCAAAATCAGGAGGTTCTTTTGGAAGAAACACTTGTACCTTGACCAGACAGAGAAATGCAAATGACCTTCAGTAAGTGTTTGAACTGATACCTTGCTCATGAAAAGATGTTTGGATTTCTAGTCTGGCTGGAATGTGTTGGATATTTTCCAGATGGTAAATTAAAGTACAAAACAACTTAAGAGTGGTTTACATATTGGCTTCTGAACTTAAAGAACAAATATACTGCAATCATTGTGTGGGGAAGAGTTTGGTCTTCAGCTGAAGAATACTTTGGCTGACATGTAAACCAGATTCTTGCTTGGAGTAACATGTTTCATTCGGAGTATTTCTTAACATAAGTACTCTTTTACACATTATAGAAGAAACATATTTCTAATAAAATGTAGAGAACTTGGATGTTTCAAAATGTTAGATTTATTGAAGAAGAAAATATCATCTCATATCCTATCATATATAAAAAATAAGTTATTCTTGGAAATTGTTTATGAAGTGGAAGGATTTTAAGTGTTTCATTTGATTTGCTAAAAATTTCTACTAAAATTTATACTAAAAATCTGCCTGAGAATCCTATAAAATGTTTAGACTAGAATTTTCAAACTCTTGAGAAAAATTTGAACCTCAAATACTAGTTAAATATTTTAGTAAAAGTAATCCAGTTCCACAACAAAGGGTCAGTGAAAACCTGAGTTAAAAAAAAATTTGAAAATCACATTAACCAGGGCAGTGATTTTTAACTTGAGCATAGATCAACTAAAGAATGCAATATAGAGAGCTTAACTTCTGTTGTAATGCACAGAAGTTACATTCTGTGCATTACAGTAACATTAGTTGTTACCAGTTCTACAGTAACATTAGTTGTGCATTTGTGACTAATCTGGTGTGATCTCCATTCTTCCTTTTTTTTTTCCCCAGTTTGAGTTCATCAGTATTTTTGTAGGTCTAAGAACTAAACAGGAATATGTATCTATGAGAATGAAATGACCATGTTAAATTCTCTTTAAACTTCTCATAACGTCACCTTATGACAAGAAGCAAAATGCGCTGAGCCTTCTGAGTTACAATTAATTTTCTCTTGTCAGATATTTGTGGCCTGGTGTTAACGTATTTCAAGTGTGCAAAAGGGAAAAACAGCAAGTGCTGAGGCATGTTTGGTCTAGACGGAGTCTAGAGTAGCTTTTTGGGGTGAAATATATCAAATATTTTATTTTGAGTGGTCTGGCATTGGGAAAAGTGAGGACTGGCTAACTGATTTGGAAGAGAATTGCTCTGTGTCTTCAGTTCTTGATGGAGCTGTGGAAGGTTTGCTTTCTTGCAATCCTTTGCTAGAGCTGCCGAAATACCAAGGAATACCTGTTTTGTAAAAAAATTGATGTGGCATGTAAAAGAGTTGATCAATATAGTCTCAACGGCTGTTACCTCTTTAGTAGCGTTTTATGTGGTATTTCTATAAGGAAATATTTACCTTCCTCAGGCCTTGATCATTATACAGAACCCAGTGATGGCTTACAGTAAACTGAAGCCAAGAGAGAAGCTTAACTCAAGAAGAGTATTGGTATAGTACTAGAAATTAATCTGGATAATGGAATATAGATGGGAATGAGATAGTGTTTCTAATGTGGTATAGCAGAGGAGAATTTGGTGTGCTGGGGAGTGTAGTTTGTACAGGAGAGAATTTGTCTTCTCTTTTAAAGATCATTTCTGTATTACAAGCAAACAAACTTGCTGTAGCTAAAGCAAGACATTTACCAGAGAAGAAGGAGATTTATTTATCTCCTGTACTGATTCCTACACCGAGTCCAGGAGTGTAATGCTTTCTGATGGAAAAGGCATCATGGAAAGCTATCATAAGAATCTTTTGTAACTAAAATAATAGAATACATTCAGTTAGGGATGGAAGAAAATACTTTTTTTTCTCCACAAGTATTTGGCACCTATTGAAATATCCCTTGGAGTATTATGATCTCTTCCAATAGTTTATTATCTGACCAGAACACTGAACTCTCCAAGAATCGTATTGCTTGAAGACAAAAAAATGTGTTTGCCAAATTTTCCTGGGAGGGGTTTTTTTCTTGGTACATTCCTCCTCCTCATTTGTTAGAGAATGCGTTCATGCTCTTAGATAATACGTGGCACATAAATAGGAAGCACTCTCAATTTTTGTGAAAACACCTCAAAATTGTTATTACAAAACAGCAATTTCAGATTTTGAAAAATGGATTTTCTCAATTGTCAGATCTGTTTTGTAATAGAGGAAATCTATTTCTTGTATTCACTGTCACTTCAATCTTCCACTTAAACACCATTTTGAACACATTATTGAAGTGTATTTTGCACTTCATTGCCACTTAATGCTTTAATTCAGATTTTTTTGTTTCTTTAGGAAAATAATTAATGATTTTTCAAATAAGTAGTAGAGAAAATAACATATATTAATTTAATATGTGTTTGCAATGAAAAAAAATAAAAACCAGTTAGTATTAAAATTTTTTTGTCTTGCTGCTGCATATGTGGGCAAACTTGTGTATTTAAGAGAAGGAAGCAAAAAAATTGTAAGTTACATAACATTTATTCGTCACAGCTGTTATTTCCTTTCTTATACAGATTAACAAGTAAAATTAATTGCATGCTTTTATTTAGAAAACAGTCCCTTTAGAAGAAAAATGGGGCAAGACAAAGAAAACAGTTAAGCTTCTTTAAAGCAATCCATGCTTTAAACATTTTTAAATACTTCATGTTAGTGTTCAATATTGCCTATTAAAAGTAGGAAAAAATACAGAGAAAGGTAAGAAGCATGATCCAAAGTATAGGACAGTTTGCATGGAAGAAGTTAATATTCAAAATATTGGAGGCAGAGAAGTAAGAAGTATATAGAAATAAGCTGTTGAAGAGCCTAAAGGGGTCTGAAGAAATTGAGCAACTGTGTTTCTCAGAAATAAAGAGCAGTGGAATATCAGGTAAAATTTCAAGAATTTTGAAACAAAGAAAATGTCTTTTTGTGATTGAAAACCAAAGTATGGAATGCCGTTGTTCCATTTTATCATAGATAAAAATATTATAAATAGGTTCAAATGTGGTTAGACATATTAACCAAAGGAAAAAATCTAACGGGGGTGTGAAATACAGTAATATACCATGAAGTATCAAGCAGTCTGTGTTTCAGAAATCTGTAAGTTGGAGATATTTGGAAGCAGAGAGTTTTTATCAGGATGAGTAGTACTGTTAAGATTTCTTGCATATTTTTTAAGTGTCTACTGGTGAATTACTAAAAGTAATTCACCTACTAAATTACCTGCTCAAAGTAGGTAATAAACTGGGTGGATTTGTTCTCTGACTTAATGAAGTTCTTTAAGCATTCTTAATCATAGAATCATGAATGTTTAAGTTGTAAGGGACCTTAAAGATTATGTAGTTCCAACACCCCTTCCACTAACTCAGGCTGTTCAGATCTGCATTCATCCTGGCCTTGAACACTTCCTGGGATGGGGTGTTCACAGCTTCTCTGGGCAACTGGTGCCAGTGCCTCACCACCTTCAGTAAAGAATTTCTCCCTAATATCCAATCTACCTTCTCTCAGCTTAAAGCCATTTTCTCTTGTCCTATCACTACATGTTCCATGAAAAGTCCCTCTCTGGTTTTCTTGTGGGTCTCCTTTAGGTCTGCAATAACGTCTCCTCAGAGCCCTGTTCAGGCTGAACACCCTCAGCTGAACAACTCTTTGCCTTTCCTCACAGAAGAGGTCTTCCAGCACTCTGATCATCATCATGACTCTCTTCTGGACTTGTTCCAACAAGTCCACATCTTTCTTGTATTGGGGGCCCCAGAGCCGGATGCAGTATTCAAGGTGGGGTCTCTGAAGAGCAGAGTAGATGGGGAGAATCACTTCTCTTGGCCTGCTGGTCACACTGGTTTTGTTGCAGCCCAGGATGTGGTTTGGTTTTCTGGGCTGTGGGTGCACATGTCCAGCTTTTCATCCACCAACATCCTCAAGTCCTTCACCTCAGGGCTGTTCTTGATTCATTCTCTCCACAGACTGTACCTGTTTCAGGAGTGCCCTAAACCAGATACACTTGGACGTTGCACTTGGCCTTGTTGAACTTCATGAGATTCATACAAGACCACCTCTTAAGCCTGTCCAGGTCCCTCTGGGATCCCTTTCCTCCAAAGTGTCGACTGCACCACACAGCCAGGTGTCATCAGTGAACTGCTGAGTGTGCACCAATTCCACTGTCCATGTCAATGACAAAGGTGTTAAGCAGTGCTGGTCCCAAGGTTCCCTGATGAATGCCACTCATCAGTGGTCTGCACTTGGACATGGAGCTGCTGCAACTCTGAGTGAGACCATCCAGTCATTTCCTTATCTATCAAGTGGTCCAGATGTCAAATGCATGTCTCTCCAGTTTAGAGACAAGGATGTTGTGTGGGACAGTGTCAAATGCTTTGCCCAAGTCCAGGTAGATGAGGTCAGTCACTCCTCCCTCATCCTCAACCACTGTCGTCCTGTCATAGGAGGCCACTGACTTTGTCCGCATGCTTTGCCATTAATAAAGCCTGTCACCGATCATCCCTGTATTTTCCGTGTGCCCTATTTTCCAGGAGGATTGGCTCCATGGTTTTGCCAGGCACTGAGGTGAGACTGACAGGCTTGTTGTTGCCTGGACCTTCCTCACCTCTTAAAAATGAGGGTTATGTTTCCTCTTTTTCAGTTGATGAGAAGTTCACTGGACTGCCATGACTTCTCAAATATCACAGGTAGTGGCTTTGTCAGTTCCCTCAGGACCCATTGATGTATCTTGTCAGGTCTCATGGTCTTTTGCATCTTCAGTGTCCTTAAATGCTCTGGGACCCGATTTTGTCCTGTGGTGTGCAGTTCTTCATTCTCCCCGTCTCTGCTTTCACCTTCTGCAACTTGGGTGGTGTGTCTGGAGTATTTGCTGGTGAAGAAAGAGGTAAAAAAGTAATTGAGTGTACCAGCCTTCTCCTCATCCTGGGTAACCAGGTCTCCTAAATCCTTCCTGAGAGGACCAATGTTTTCCCAGTCTGTCTTTTATCACCAGTATACCTATAGAAGTGGTTTTTTTAGCCTTGATTTCCTTGGCCAGATTTACTTCTGTCAGTGCTCTGGCTTTCCTAACCATGCATAATTGCATAATTTCAAAGCATAAGTAGAAGTTTTAATTTTCATATTTTTAAAGCAACTTGGATGATGAAAGGTAAATATTATGGTGTACATCTTCTGTAAAATGAAAGAGGGAATGCAAAATACCAAAACAGGTGCTCGGCAGTAATGCTTTTTTTATGACTAAGAATATTAAGAAAGGTATTTTCCTAATGTTTTGGTGGAGAAATACTAAGGTTTCCTCTGTTGGTAAGTGTGCTTTAGGAAAAAAATTATATTCCTGCTGTTACTTCTGTGTAGTATTTGCATGCATATGCAGTCTCAATTATAAGCAATTTTATTTGTGAGAAACTTTATTCAGAATTCTATTTGTTCTTTTTCTCTGCGTCCATTGTAGTAAGGATACAGTCAGTAACTGCCAGAGGCTGGATGTTGACTCCAGATGTACAAGTATTCTGCTCTGTTGTATAGTTATGGCATCATTGCTGCAACTGGCTGGAAATCTGAAGTTTGCCTTCTGCCCCTTTTTTATCTGCAGACGGGGCTCCCATGTCAATTACTTTTTAATCTGTAGTTTGCTAGCATGTTGCAGACTTCTTTCAGAATTTACATCGAGGGAAACTGATGCCTTGGTGATAAGCATACTTTGAATATGTAAATGGAATTCTTTTGGTTATCAAGCAGTGGGTGCCTTGATCTGTTGTTGCAGTTGGGCTACAACATTACCTTTATTATCTGTGATCTATGTGTTCAAGAAGCCTCTTTTTTTTTTATTATTATGGTTCAGGTTCTTTGTTCTTAGAACCATGGAATAGTTTACGATGAAAGGGATTTCTGGGGCCCATGTGATCTAGTTCTTATTACTTAAGCTTGGCTACTTCTTGAGTTTGTCTTGCCTTCACATTATATGAACTTCATCAGACAGGTTGCATCATAGAGTTGTTCCTGAGCCATCATGCATGATGTGTACCTACTGTGGAGACCTTGCACCAAATTTTATGACCGTCACGAATGATAGAGATGTGCTATCTTCTAAACATTGTTAGTGATCATTAACTTTTTGGTTAAGGGAAAAAAATGCCTTTTTTTGTATGTATTATTTTTATAATAGTTCTCATATTAACACGGTATGTAAACATACCCACAGCATTAATGTCGCCGTCTGGTTTATGTGGTCAGCTAGTTTGAGTCCTAGATGCTAAAGTCTCTATTTATGGTGTAGCTCAGGAATGTCGATTCTACTTCTAGGCCTAATCTTAATATCCGTGGTGAGTGAGCATCATTGTCTCTCTTCCTTCTCAGGTGCAGCCCAACATAGTTTTTACACATCTATTTGTGAGCAATTTATTTATTTAATCTTGTAGAACCTGCTCCTTTAGAGGTGTTACTACTATTGATGCTAATTAGGACTTTTGCCCATAATCATTGGATAGAAAACAGGAACTGAAAGAGGAATGTGAAAGTTTCTTCTAGGGTTGATAAGTGAAGTGGTGCAGCAGATGAGTTGGTAACAAAGCTATGAGCAAAGAAGATAATGGAAAAAGAAAAATGAAGTTATGAGCTTTGTTTCCAAATGGTTTTAAATTAATTGCTTATATTATTTAGATTATATACAGAATATATGCTTTTCTGTATTGAGGGATCTGGATAACATCTCTCCAGATTGCGTGTAGTATATCTTGCATTTTTAAATTCTCTTTTGGTCTCTTTTAGGTCCATAATATATTGGCCGAAATGGTCATGGGTGGAATGGTTTTGGAGACCAACATGAATGAAATTGTCACTCAGATTGATGCTCAAAATAAACTGGAGAAATCTGAGGTAAGTGTGATG
>WEIV01030282.1:0-60538 GCA_013390005.1 Calyptomena viridis
TATTATTATTATTGTTACTGGGCAGCTTAGATAAACTAAAAGTGAGGTGGCAACAGTGCCATGAAATATTCTATGTAATAATTCTGATATGCACTACCACTTTCATGAGCATTGGGCATATTAAGCAATTCAAACCATATTTACATAGTAAAACTATCAAGAATAAGGAATGGCTGCTGATTTCATGTGAGTTTGCTGGTACAAATTCAAGACACCAGCATCCTTATGTCAAAAGGAGAACTAGCTAGTCAGTGAGCAGGACATTACTGGATAAGAAACCACATAATATGTGACCTAGAAAATATGATGTTTTTCCAGCCAGCCTTGGAAAACATAAAAGCAGAGTTCCTAAGGCAAAGGATAGCAACTAGTGCTTCCAGAAGAAATGAGGAATATTAAAAGTGACTTTTTTATGCTTCAGCTCAGTTTGAGAAAGGATCTTGCTGTGCTCCTTTTGCTGTTTTGTGGGTTGTTTCAGTTTTGGTTTGTGGTTGGGGTTTTTTCGAAGGCACACCCCAAGACTGTTATTAGTGGAAATACAGGGCTCAGTTTCTAAGAGAAATAAGCTAGACTCTTAATAAACTGGAGTCTTGTGCTGTTGTCTGTTGCCACATTTCACTATTTGCAGTCATGGCAAAATTTTGAGAGATAGAAATGATATTTCTGACAGATGGAATTATGTCTGTCTGAGGACAGATGCTTTTTATACAGCTTTTATTTGAAATTATGGATTTTTTTTTGAATGCTTGTTTATGGAAATTTAAAACAGCAAATTAACACTTTCCTCATAAAAATGTGTTTTCCTCAGTAGAATCTAGTCCTCAAGAACTTCACATACTCATGCAACATACTATGTAACAAAATTAATTACAAATCTAGCATTTTTATGATATTCAAATGCCATTTGGGGAAAACAAACACTTCCTGAAATAACTCCAAAAAATCCTTAGACATTCTTCATTTACAAATGCATTAGTCTCCCTCTCCCTTCTAATAATAAAGATATCACAGCAAAACTTTTACAAGGAAAACGCAATATTTTGTTGTTACTCTAGTAAGACAGAAGCAAGGTGTGGAGAAAACTGACTCCATCATGCTAAAGATGGAGCAACCCTAGATGAATAGAGGGAAAAAAAATAAAACTGGAATTTATCAAGGTTTTTGTCCGGGCTTCATGTCCAGAAATACACTCTGTGCCATGAGTCTGGAGAGTGTGCCTTACAACTTGGTCCCCAGTGCCTAAATTGAATTTTGGTAGATGGCAGCTCTCAGTACCACAGCAGAAGACAGCCAGATGCAAATGCCAGCTTTGAAAGTGCAGTACTGCATCAGAAAGGAAAATTAAATGAAGAAAACATTTCAGGTCAACTGAAAGAAACAATGCTTTGGGGTTTTTTTGTTAAAGAAATAAGTTTTGTTGTGATTTACGTTTAAAAATTAATTTCACCACAGAGAAAGTTTCAGTTCCAGGAATACAACTTTTTTTGTTATGGGGGCTACTCAGGGAACATTTCTGGCTGGCTCTTAAAATGGTATTGGCCTCCAAAATGTAGTTCTGTCTCTGGTAAATGAGAAGTCCAGTAACATACCTTAGGTAGCACAGCTAGTTGGTACCATCCCTACAGCAGAAGGAGGGTTTTTATAAATTTTGAATGACATGAACTTTATGCATGAGAAGCCCAAGATAAGACTACCAACCTGCTGGCAAATTTTAATAGAGTAGGAAAGTATATTTTTTTATATGGTGTTAATTTATATTGGGTTTTTTGGGGGGTTTTGATTTGGTGGAGGTTTTTTAATATAAACTACAACCTTTGGCTGGCTAAGGTTAATTCCAGCAAGATCAGATACCTTTGTCTTTCAGAAGAAAAACAAACCAACACCATTTTCTAGATCTAACCCCAAAAAATGGTTGATGTTAAATGTGACTTTCCACCATGAGGTAAACAAATATGAACTTGGCTGTGCCATAAGGAACACCTCAGTTACACCCAAGTACACATCTGCTGCAGACAACTCTTCTTCCTGTCACTGTCTCATAGATTTCAGCAGAGCATGTGGCTGAAGCCCAGCTGCAAGATGCATCATCAGAGTAATTTATAATTCACACGCAGTGTTTACCAGAATATAAATATATAAAAGATAAAACCCACAAAGGTAAAACCCACAGACAGCTAAAAAACTGTGATTCCTGGAAGCTAAACATCTCTAAAGAGATATATAAGTGATTTCAGAACACAACAAATGACAATGGGATTTATAAAATAGTTTTAGCCATTGCCATCTCTCATCCATTACGTTGATGTTCACATGTCTAAGGAGCAGGTACTTGTTTATGCTGATGTAGTCTCAGCATTTCATTGGGAAAGATGAACACAGGTCACATGGAGGGGAATTAAATCAATTACAAGAGGGCAAGGTGAAATAATTGCATGTGTGATCATTTTATATGTTTTCTTGGGAGAAATGGTTTTGTTTTTCTTTCACCCCTTCCCTTCCAATTCTTTAATGCCTTATTATCTTTAAGAAGATGGCAGAAGATACACTAGTTTTTTTTTAAAGTGAATTTTGAATAGTAAGTAGTGCTTAGTATAAGATAGACAAAGGTGACATTAGCTAAATTATAAACTCCTGGGCTTGATCCAAGCTCTAGTTCCACAGGTGCAAACCCTCTAGTAATAGCAGGAAAGGGGAAACTTGATAAACTTTCTCCCTTTAGGAAACTCAGCTTTTCCTCAGGGAACACAGGTACAGCTGATGCTCATGAAGTGTTTGCAGGATGTGGACTGTGAAGTCAGGTGCTATTTTTTGCCAGTATTTATTTCCTGCTCAAGCTCGTGAGCAAGTTTCAGGTGAATTCCTTTCACTTCTTGAGCTAGGAAGGCCGTGTAGCAGTCCAGATGTTGTACAAATGGTGAGTTTGATGTTTTAATGTAAGCTTTTAAATTCTTGATGGTATTATTAGAGGTGTTATTTGTCTTACTTCTGACCTGAAAAAGGACATTAATATCTCTATTCTCAAGATGGGGGAAAATGCAAAGTCAATGTGAAGTGCTTTCATTCTTTGTGCTTTGTAAGAGGGATTCTAGAGAATAGTTTTCAAGAAGGTTTGGGGTTCTTTAGGTCTTATTCCTTATGTCTGCTCTAATCAGATCCTTTATAGAGGGTTAATTTTACCTTCCTTTGCATTTACACATCAGGATGGCTCCAAGGCCAGTAAGAATATTATTGAAAAGTAAGTGCTTGTAAAAGTAAGAGATTTTTCATCTATGTTGAATTCATCCTTTGCTTTCACTCTCAAGTGATTACATCTCAGTCTCTCAAGGAACATCAACCTACTCTTGATAGATGGAAAATTAGCACAAAATGGAATTTTTGTCTCTCTGATCAGGAGTGTATCCTTGCATGTGTTTGTAGCTTGGTTTGTAGACCAACCACGTCTGCAACTGCCCTTGGGTGACAATGATCAAGCAGTAGCCAGGATGGTTTTCCTTTATTGAATTTGGGAATATTAAATACACTTGGAAGCGCATAGGTAGTTATAGCTATAGAGCTGGCTGAAGTTTTTTCTCATCATTGTGACATTAGATTTGCTCACTCAGATTTTCAGTATATTCTGGGATGCTGGTCTTGCTCTTACAGCTCCCAGATAATTTGATAATTGACTAACCTTCTGCATACAAGTTTTAGTCAGAAATGCCAAAGTTGAAACTTCTTAAGTTGGACAGGATCTATGAGCATCTATGGATATTGGAAAATTATTTCTGGTCTCATGGGCTTCTTTTCACTTAAGATATCATCAGCAATATTTGAGGGGGATATTTTCTGCTGTCTGTTTACAGGAATATCAAATATGCCCAGAGCACAGCATAAATGTTCACAAGCCTTCTCTTGGACGTGAAGAAGAGAAATAGATATTGTAAATTAAAATATACAAAAGAAATTGTGCTTTCAAAATGATTTTGGAGTACAGCTTTACAATAGCAACTATGGAACACTCAGTTATGCAGCAGTCTCTCCTTCTTTATGGAGCACAAAGTATATGTCTAGGTGTAGAAAGTTGAGTAATACAGGATGACAGATTCCTTGAGTGGCCTTTTCTTTTCAAAGGACAGCTCTGTCACTTTTGACAGACAATCTTCACTTTAAAAAGAACAGACTGGAAAAGTCTGCGTGGAATGAAGTGTCTTTGGAGTGCACAGCTCCAGTTTGGTTTTTTTGTCTTTTTATTTGCCAGTTTCAAAAGAAAATTCTAAATCATACCATAATTTCCTTTTCTGTTATATAGAAAAAAAAGAAAAGAAATAACGGTTATAAATTTTTTGCTGCTAACTAAAATAAGCAGACAGATAAGGTCTGAAACAAAAGCCCCAGAGCTTCTGAGTTGACATGTGTCTGTTTCCAAATTTGTAGTCAGTCTCCACCAATAAAATAGGATGGTAAAGACCTCTAAAAGTAGCTCTTACCCCTAGGCTTTGTAGAGGATTGGATCAGGCTCTCACCTACGCAACTGTAAATATAAAACCTAGTAAATATGAAGACATGTAATTGGATCCAGGAAACCAGTTTCATGCAAAATTCAGTGGGGTTTAATTGTCAGCTTTGATCATGGGAGAGAGGCCACATTCTTTTTCTTCAAGTCTTACGTAAGTGTGCTTTCAGAAACCTGTCTGTGTTTTGGAACTGAGCAGGGTCCTGTTTTACTTTGCAGCTGGTGTGGAATTATTTCAGGAGAACCTCTGTGCTGGTTTTTGGCTTCACTTGAGATACCACAGACTCAACCTGGTGGCATTTCTCTGTATGTCTGTGAAACGGCAACTTCTGAACATCACATCCGAGTGCTTTCAAAACTTTAGGGACAGTTATGGGGTTTGATGGCCAAAATCTTGTTATTTAAACAGAAAAGTAATAAGGGAAAACAGGAGACACATGGAGCTTCTGCTTTCTCTCAAGTACAGAGTGTTTTTGAGTCAAAGGTGTGGTTAATGGTTCTTCTGCAGCAGAGTAAAAATGCCATCTTCTTACAGCTGTTTAAGGTGTTATTATTCTGAGGGACTGCCTCCTACAAAAGGGTTGGTGTTGGAAAATGGAGGGGAAAATGGGAGATGCCAGAAAGTGTGGAGGAGTTTGTGGAGTGAGAAAGAGAGACAACAGCTCAAATACCAGCAGGGACAGGAGCAAACTGGAGCATGTATGGCCAAGGAAAGGCTTCTGTTATTTAGGATAAATGGGTTGTACAAAAAAATTCTCTGGCCCTGTGGCCCAGAAAAAAAATTGGAGATTGAGCTGCTAGGAAAGAAGGAACACTGGGGCAAGTTCAAGGCCATTGAGGAGGCAGTAAGAGATGGGGTGGGGATCTGCAACATCAGAGGTTTCTGTAAGATGTGCCTGCAGGATCCTGGCATGGCAGAGATGAGGAGGTGCTGTGCTTTCCAGAGAAGGACTCACTGCTGTGGAATGGGACAGTGCAAGTGAACAGGGAGAAATTTTGCATATTAACAGTAGAAGAGAAAGATGTGGAAGGCACGGCACCTCTGGGAAGGGGGAAGGAGGCTTGGTGACATAGGTTGATTTGGACAGATGTGGAGTGTGGAGGAGAGACTTGGGAGGAAGGCAAGAAACCTCTCTGGCATGCTGCAAACTCAGCCTACAGAAGCTACAGAGTGTGTGACCCTCTTGTTAACTTCATTTCACAATGTTCCCTGCATGCTTTGTGTGGCTTCCAAGTAACGCATGACATCAGCAATCTTAATAAGAACCACCTGCTTGGGACATTTTATGTTCAACTCTGTTAAACTTCCCTAGTTCAAAATATCCAGTGCTATCTGGAACAGAAGTATAATTAGTTTTCCTAAATTTGCTGAGCTTTGTTAAATAAGGTCTTTTCTTAAGGAGTAAAAATGTGAATTTATATGCTTCAGCTCCACATTTTTGAAAATCATCTTTCAGCTGTTCAACTTTGTAGCCTGATAAAAATATCTGTCAAAATGAACTCCTGATCCCCCTCTTGAACCCAGTTTGCCTCTAGCCACGTTCACAACCTGTATTTCAGGAATGAATGACCGACTGCTGTGCACCAGAGTTTAGGGTGTAAATGCCCGCAGGTTTAGTGGGAGGCAGATCATGCATCCCAGTAGATCTCTTTAAGCTTCAGGTTGCCTGGAGTCTTTCAAGTCAGACAAGAAGCAATGTTTATACATCCCTTAGCACAAGGAAGGAGCTGATGTGGGCCAGAGGTAATTAATATGAGCAGCTGCTACTTCAAAAAACCAAAAAGTGGCATTAGAATTAATTGCTTGGATTTCCACTGTTGTGATCCAAAAAGTCTCAGGTTGTGGTCTTCCTATCTTAAATATTATATTAGTATCTCTCAAGACCTTAGAAAAGAAGGAACAGTCTTTTTCCCTGGGCTGCTTTGCAAAGTTTATTCCAGATTTTGTTTAGCTGTGACAAAGGTCTACAAAGTTCTCAGTACCAAAGAAATAGGTGTAGTGGCTTGTCTCTTCTGGGGGAGTCTGAGCTTTCAGACTTAGAGTCACAGCCAGAAGACAGAGCTCCTTCCTGTGCCTCCTTTGCTCTCCAGTTTAATCTGTCATTAGTGACACTGAAGAACACTTCCCCCAAGGTAGATTTTTCATTTTGAGTGAATGTAGCCATTTGCAGGAGGTTTTTGAACCTCTTTTTGTTTTACCAAAAAAGTCAGGCACAAGAGCAGCTTCTGAAAACTTATTTTAGGACAAGGAAAGGGGTCATGACCCTGAGGCTTTACTGTTTAAATCAGCAGTACTTCTTTGAGTCTACCCAGGATAAACGAAAGGGCAGGGGCTCTGCTGGTTGTGTCACAAATTTTCCATCAGGTTCTGGGGTTTTTTTAAGAGACAAAAATAAAAGGACTAAAAAGTGGGTACCATAGAGACTGGTGCAGAGAAGGCATGAGGTTCATCTCCATGCACTCCCAGTAGGATGTGCAGCACGTTGGTGGAATTGGGTGGTTTTCTGAGGCCACTGGGCTCTCCTTGAGATTTGCTGTTGGAACTCAAAGTCTCAGGCAGTGAAGTCCCTGTGCCAGGCTTGAAACAGGGGGTTCAGCCTGGAAGTACAAAGCAGATAAGATGCTGTTTCCCCTGGTCTCCTCGGGATTGCATGAAGTGAGGAGACAGAATAAAATCTCACCCTGACTGAGGATTTCTCATTCAAGTCTTTTGGAAGGAAATGGAGTGAACTGATTATCTACACTAAACAGTCTGTAATCAATCCTGCTCTCTTTTGCTGCCTTCTTGCAAATGTTGGTGTCTTTGGCTCTTTTGAGGATGGACCATGAGGGTGTTACTACACCTAGTACAAAAAAATTTTGTTAATAAATCTCTACACTTAACTGCCCTGGACTTCTCTAGACACATTTAAATTTATTTCTTCACCTTTTCCCCACTGTTTTCATATTTAGCTATGGGTAGCTGTAGTGTAAAACAGGAATATATATTTTTGTCTGTTAGGACATGAGAAAGGGCACAGTGCTCTCTGTTTCAGCAGCTGTTCTGAGGCCAGTGTAAAACTATATTTATTTATTATGGCTTGTTTTGGTTAGACTATTTTTTCCCCCAGTATATATTCTGCTGTAATTGATGGAAATGCTTTCCCTTTCTTACATCAGCAAAGAAATTGGCCCAAGAGATTTTCATGGATTATTCCCTTTTGACCTTTGAATTCTCCAGGTAAAGATTTTTTCCTACATGGTTATGCCATTATCATCTGGGTCTGAATGCATCCTCTTGGTATGTGAAATAGCAGAAGTATATGCCATGTGTTTTCTGAGGACTTGAGCCATAACCCTCAGAAATAAATTTGCTACTTCTCTAACCCAGAAGCCATTTAAGAAATTGCATCTGGATGAATAATGAAAATATGTTGCAGTCAAAGAACAACTGCAGATTCTTTTTGACAGCAGTTGTGGTTTACAGTGCTTCCTTAATTTTCACTTACACATATCTGAAGTGATGATTAAACCAATGAAATCTGTAAAATTGCCCATGTAAATCTGACTTTCATAAACAGGAATTATTTTAAAGTCTCATAAACTAAACTTTCTTTTGTGATGCGAATAAGCATCACATGTATATCTTCACTTCTCCAATTTCCAGTAGTTCTGGAGGAAGAGTTTTCATTCACTGGAAAAGAGCATCTTTCTCTGCAGCAGTTTATTCATAGCAAGAACAACTGTATTTCCTTTGAATTGTAGCAGAAACGTGTTGCTAGCCAACAGATTAAGAAAAAATCTCAAATTGAAAAATAACTTCCCCTCTCCCTGTTCAAATTGTGAAGTATTCCTGAAAAACATTTTTTTTTTGCTGTGTTTTTTTTCCCTGAGTCACTCTGATGCTCTGTGTTATGATCAGGAATAATGGCTCACTCTTAAAAAATAAAAGTATGACATGCTGGTCCTCTTGATTCCAGCTGCTCAGGCCTTTGGGTAAAAGAAATGTTCTGCATAGCACAATAAACCTATAAACTAGCAAAACAATGGGGAAAAAAGTGATCAGAAGCTGTGGAGCAATGCACAGATGGAAAGAACACTTTGAGGGCTGATAGAGGTTTTGCTGACTTTTCTTCTGGTGCTTGTTCTACTGGCACTGACTGGGGGGAGCAGGGAGCAGCTTATTCACCCTAAATATGGGACCTGACCTCCTCACTTCTCTTATTTTAGGTCTCCAGACATAAAGCTGGGGAGAAAACTGCTAATTAGTATATGAATATGTACTTGATGCTTGTGGGTAACTGCCTGTAAAATTAATAAAGTATCCTAATTTTTCAGGAATGGAGATAGTAACTCCTAAAATTTCTCATGGATCTCGTAGCCATGGTCTTGGTTCCACAGCAAGATATCTTCCACTTGCCTTGTATTTTTAGTAAATATAATTAGTTGGACTCTGCTACCCTTATACTTTTTCATAATAGGTTTGTTCCATAAAGACTTCTTTTTTTTTTAAAAAAAAAGACAAGAGTCCTCAGAAATGTTTCCAAGACAATAGACTCTGAGGTTGTAAACACATGCTTGTGACCTTATTAAGATGAAAAGAATTTTGGTTTGAGAAGAGGAAAAGCTTGTGATCAAGCAACTAGTCACAATAATTCAAAGGAAAACCAGAAAATTGCTGTCAGTGTAATTATTTTGGGAGTCTCATGCCCCTTCCTGCCCAATGTCGCCTCTTTGTGACAACCTTTATTTCCAGACAGGATGCATAGTTCAACACAACTGAAATATAGAAGTGCCATAAATAAGGGAAGTTTGTGTTAAATTTCTGCTTACCTCATTATTCAAAGGAACAAGTCTGCACAAAATGAATTTTGCAATCCAGAATTGCTGTGAAATAATACAAGTTAGTGCAAATGCTTCCAACCATTACAAAAATGGCTATTCCTTGAAGGATTGCAGATATCAAGATTATTTGTGTAACTTAGTTCCCACGAGCCTAGAAAGATACAAAAAAGGTGTGATGAAGTGTTAGTAATTCTCTGTTGCTCCTGTTACTAATTAACCCTACAATCAGCACTAAAGGTCACTGCAAAAGTCATTTATGTCTCTGCCTTCCTAACATGGCATTTCAAATAGACAATGTGTAAATGTTTGATTTTTTTTTTCCTGGCCTTTTGTTGTTATCAGTGTTGTGTTACTTTCCATCATCCTACCTGTGATGGAGATAGCATATGTAAATAAACTTGAGAGAAGATGTAGCTGGGCACAGCTTGTATGTGGCAGTGCTCATTGCAGTTAATCAACCAGCTGGTCTTTCATCCCAGTTCCTTATCCTGCCCTCTTTTCTCCCCAGAGCAAGAGAGAGATTCATGCTTCCTGACTGATTGCATGAAGAGGGTTAGATTATGTCATTCTAGTGGCCAGATGGCCTGACCACAAAATCCACTCTGTCAGCCTGGGCAGTGTGGGAAGGGAAGCTCCCAACCCCAGGGCTGTCCCTTCCCAGCCAGGGAGGATCAAAGTGCTACAGGCACTTTCAGGAGCTGAATCTTTGTGGGCAGCACTTGTTTTAGAGAGAGGGCTTGTTCATCTGACACCTCTTATCTTCCTGTTATACCAGTATAAAGACACTGAATAACCCCAACACTGTGCACAGTGTTGCACTACTGTTAAAGAATGTGCCCCTGCCACCCCCAATCTGAATTCTGACTGCAGTGTTTGTTTTGGCATATCATTGTACCAGAGCTAGGCTTTGGTGTACGTGGGTTTTATCTTGCTCTAACCCTTGTAATTCTTCTGTATACATAGGGCAAACCTGCCATGTTAAGAAGCAAAATTAAATGCAGGAACTTCTTTTAATTATGTCAGAGACACTGATGGATAAGGAAGGCAATTGGAAATACAGTTCAGAGATGTGGTGGGAAACTATTCTTACTATTCCTGTCTGTGCCATTCTAGTTTGTTTTCCTTAGGTACTAAATGACATCTTCAGCCATTATATTTTAACTGTTTCGCTGACATGAGGCTTGTTCTGTTGCTCTGTCTTAAAAAAGCTCAAGGTTTTGCTCACTGTTTTTGCCCAGCCCTCAATTTAACAAAGGCTTTTCCTCTTTTAAAATTCACTTGAGTGTTGGCATGAAGATTCTTTGGAAAGAACAGCTTCTAACAGACCTTCTCGAGCCCACTGCCAAATTAGTTCTCTTTTTCAAGGAGCTTTAAAAATTTTAATTAGGGTGTTTCTAAAAAACCTTGAAGTATTAGTTTTATGCATTCTCCTACTTTTCAAGAAGGAAGGAATAGCTATGGCTCCACCACAAAACAGAAGACATTTGTTTAAAAAATATATAATAAATTTTCTGCAATCCACATCCACACTCAATGTGTGTACAATATGTTTTCTAGTCTGTTTGCATGGCTGGTGATGTGTGACAGAAGCTTAAGTTGTAAATGAAATCCATCCCTAATAGAATAGGTGACAAGGCAGTGTAAGATTTAATTCCCTCTGCATGAATCACTTCATTTCCACATATCTCTTTACACTTGATTGGACAGACTGATATTTTAAATGCATTACAAATTTAATCAAAAGCATCAAATAAGGCACACAATGTTGAAATTACATCCAGGAAAACATCTGGGACGTTGGAGCGGAAATTATTCTACCACGAGAAATAATGATTCTATACTTTCTGAAATTAATTGAATAAACAAAGGCATGTTGAAGCTCCTCAGAAGCTCATGTGGAAGGTCAGCTCGTGGCATTTCTGAGATTGCAAATCACTGCATTGCTCTCAATGGGTCTGTGTGTCTGAATAACTTCAGGGATGACTCCACTGGGCTTTTTCCCTCTGCAGTCTGTTACTAGTGCTGAAATGAGATCAAGAGGACTATTCCCATGTGGAAAGTCATTCCAAGTTGTAACTGTTATCAAGTTTGGGGGCTGAAGGTTCAGTCTTGCAATGTTCATTCACACAGATATGTCTATTACCATGTGAAGAACTGTAGCTTGGAAAGGAGCAGGGTCTTGAGGTGAGATTGATAATACAATTATTTATGTTTTACAATATCAAGAAAAAATACCCTGAGGTATCTGAAGCTTTGTTTTTTAGCTTCTTGCATAGTATGTAATCTTCTTTATGTTCATAAAATGTATTTTCTCTCTTGACACTAAACTCCAAAGCACTATTTATTTTTCTGTCAGATTTGGTCCATATGGAAAACATATGGACCAGGGTAACAGCAAGAAAAATTAGAAGATATAAAAGTTCAAAAATCTGTTCAGATGAACAGAATTATTTCCTATATTTCATAGATAGCCTCCACAGCCCATTCTATATTACGGATACTTTTTCTACTGATTTTTTTTCCCCCAACAGTGTTAAGTAGAGACTGAAGAGAATAAAATCAATCAGAGCATTATAATGAATTTTTATAATTTTCTTTCTTACTATGCATGGAATATCCACAGTTACATTTACAAGCTAGAATACCATTAGAACAAAATTTGCAAGTTGAAAACTTCACAAATCTCATCTCTGACGTTGTTTAATGGAACCTCAGGTATGCAGTGCATGTTGAAAGAAATAGTTTGACAGGTTTGTCTGAGAAAAGATGATAAAATTAATTGCAGCAGACCTTATAAAAATTTGCATTCATTGCTGAGAAAATGGGTTATCATACTGCAAGTTATATTAAACCTAAATATTGCTGGTACTTTGGGCTACAGGAAACAGAAATGCCCAGGTCTTAAGGGGAGATATGAATGAAAGATTTGTTCTTTAGAAACTGATAACCTGGAGATCCCTTTAACCCTTCCTTTTATTATCAGGACCAGGCTCATGGAAGGTGAAAGAATTTAAAATTTTAGTAAAGGGGAGGTTGTTCTGCAGACATAAACAGGTGAGCAATGACCTGTATTCTCCTCCACAACGTGCTATGGAAAGCAGATGACTGTAGACAAAACCAATTATGAAATCCATTATGATGAAATATTGTAATTTGCAGCATAATTATTTTGTAAATTCATGTTTCCTTGACCATCTTTACATGTAGCAGTTTCTCAGTTGCTTTGCTCTGGCCTAAACTGGAAGGTTTGTTGTGGTTGAAGCCCAGGTTACCACAGTCACTGCACCAGCAGTGGGATGAGAGACAGAAATCAAAAAAGTAAAAGTGAGAAAACTCGTGTGTTGAGCTAAAGGCTGTGTAACAGGGAAAGAAAAAGCTGTATATGCAAAAATATATTTTTAATATGTCAGTCCTTCATTTAATTTGATTCATTAAATTTAATTTGATACAGCATTCAGCTCTGACATAACTTTAAATTTTTTTTATTACTTTAGCTTGATTTGTTTTCCACAGAAAAGCAAACTGAAAAAAATCCAAGGTTCAGTTTTCCATCGGATGTGGAGTATTTTTGTCTTCTTTTTTGTCTTTTATTTTTTTAGGGTCAGATATAAATGAGAGACTTCTATGACAAGCTGAAAAAATGCCCAAAAGCTAAAAAGTATTTGGAAAACAATTTGAAAAAACTTCTAGAAAAGTTCCTCCTGCTGCTGCTCCGACCTGCCACAAAGACTGAGGGATAACATTTTGCCTTTCTTCTCTCTGGGTTAAGAAAAAAAAATGTTGAAAACCACATTCTTCTTAAATAAGGCTGGAAGAAAATTGGCCTAAATGAATAAATTGAACAGATATGTCACCTTCCATTACACAGATAAAATAAATAGCTATGTGATAGTGAAGATTTTGAAATCCCTCTTTGTTTGGGTGATGAATGTCTTTAAAATCTGGAGATATTTATTTAATTTTAATTTATTCTCTAATAATCTGATTGAAATGAGACAATGTAAAAAAGGCTGTAGTTTTCACTGCACAAAGAAAGTGATATCATCAGGGTTATTTGTTCAGATTTCTGTTTATTTTCCTATTTGTTGAGGATTTTTTTGGTGAAGAAAGTTTGCTTTTAAAACAGGAGAAGTCAGAAGCCATCTCTATACCTAGTTTAGAGAAATGAACAATGAAAAATGGATTCATTGAAGTCTGGTTAAGGACCTGGTTAAAACTCTGGCTTTTTCCAAGAGTAGGGAATGCATTCTATTACTCACTTTCTTGGATTAGATCTAAAAAATCCATCAAAGCAAAAATACAAGTTATTTCCTTCTTGCCTTTGTAATAGAGGCTGTTCTAGAGCTCATACTGAATTTCTGCCTCAGAAAACTTTCATGCTAGATCTGCAGGGTTTAGGGTGATAGGAAAAACCTAAAGTCCTGCTTTTTTTCTGGAAATGTAAGCATCTCATAAGGTTTTTGTTCTAGTTTAGGTGTGGCAGTCTTGGGGTAAAATTCCATCGTGGTTAATTGTGTTCTGTCTTTCCAATTGTCTGCAGTTAGACACAGTCATTTCCTTTTCTTTTAGCCCTGGTTCTCACTGTGGTGTTTATATGAAATGTTAAACAGCTGCTTTCTTAAGATCCAGAAATGAATATAGTTCCAAAACAGGTAAAGCAATTCCTGTGAATGCTCTGTACTCTTGGTTTTTGGAGGCTTTGCATATTTATTTGTTTTTTAAAACCCTGAGAACCTTAAAGTAGTCCATAAGCAGTTGTAACAAAACTTGACATCCTTTAGGGAAACGTGTAAACATCCTTCAGTCATTCATGCTTTTAAACTCTGAGGAAAAAAAATACCCCAAAGTGGTGGAAAAACTCCTTGAAAAACCAGAAATTCCTTGAAATCTTTTGTTCAAAAAGCTATGGAGTTAAAAGTGTCACTGCTGTACTCTGTGTCTTATGGAGGTGGGAGCTGACTCTGGATCTTGTAAAAGTATCAGTGTAGTCAGGCATTTTGGGGTGATCTATAATAGATGTAAATAGGTTGTATACAATTGGGAATATACACTCTATGCAAGGCCCTGCTCGTTATCACAGCCTGAACTAGCTTTGACTCTGCACAGTCAATTAAAAGAAGAGCTAAGTCAAGTGAAAAAGGCTGTACCCTGTGCATTAAGGAACTATCTACTGCTTCGTTGTATATTTTAAAATACTAGCAGTGAAGTTTTAAAAAATTTGGTATTTTAAGCCTCCAAAATGAGGAACCCATGAAGTAATTCCCTGTCTGTACGCTTCGGCCTACACAGTTTTAATTTAGGGGGTTTTGCCATATATAAGGCCTTTCATTTATTATTAATTTAATTATCATTATGTTGTTTATTATTAATTATGATCCTATGCTATTTTTGTGACAGGACGCCTGCTTCACATGGTGCACAAGATAGACTATTAAATGAGCACCATCTATTTAATAAATCTCATTGTTTGGCACCAGGCCTTTTGTACCCCATCACTAAAGTCCTGTTTGAAGAGAGAATTAATTATTTCTTCCCTTGCTTTTTTTGACAATGCCCATCACTGAATGTCAGGGCATTGCATAGGCTTTTTTCTAGCTTCACACTAAACCCATGAGGTGAGGGGCTGATACAGCTCCCATTTTATATCCAGAATAAATGAAGCTAAAGGCAGACTTGTGTTGAAATTAGACTAGTTTTTAATATGTGAAGCCTGCATTTCTTCACACTCCTGGCTGTTCTGTCAAGATTTTTTCATTTCAGTGCCTAGGTCCTCATATGAGTTGCAGCTAGGATTTCTGCAAAATCATACATTTTACATCCATAAAATCAAAGCACAGTATTAAAGACTACTGCTAAAATTTATACTTTTAATGATTAAGTAGTTGTTGAGAGGCAGACTTAAAATCCTGGTTTTGGTCAACTTTCACTTGCTTTCCTTCCTGTAGAACTCTGTTTTAACCTGGACCCAGCCAAGAACCATTGTTCCAAATATATGAATGTTTTCTTGAGCCTCAGGAATTTTTTCATTCAAATCCAAGCTGAAACATCTTCCCTCCACCTTTTCCCCTAGCACCCAAACCCTGCATTTATTGCCCATCCAAAACTCGGCAATATTTCATTTCCTAAAGCAGATGCTGTTTCCACAGCACAAACTGTTCAGTGTTTCAGAATAAAGTTGTATTTTGCTCTGGCTCTCAGACTGAGGGATTATTGAAATGCCAGAACTTTTTCCTCAGTGGTCTACTCAGTCCTATAGAAACATGGTGTCTTTGGCCAGCCCTGTGCCTTTTCTCCCCTTTGGCCCAATTCTCTCTCCCCATCCTCTCTTTTCCTGCCCTGAAATCTCTTTTTTGTTTTCCATTCAGTGAAATGGTTACTTGCTCACAGGGCTGGAATGTGGAGGGATGGAAAGCACAGGGAACCACCTTCATACCCGTCATTCAGGTGTTGTCTTGGGTTTGCCTGGCAAGGTTTGGGTAACGAGGGTGGGTACAGGGATGGCTCCTGTGAGGAGCTGCCACAAGTTTCCCCCATACTGGCCAAGGCTCACCCACCAGCTCTGGTGGTAGCACCTCTGGGATAACATTTTTGTGGGGGGAAAAAAAAAAGCCCTGTGCAATGGAAACCTCAGTCAGAGAGAGGAGCGAGGATATGTGACAGCAACAACTCTGTAGACACGGAGGTCCATGGGGAAGGAAAGGCAGGAGGTGCTCCAGATGCTGGAGCAGAGATTCCCCCACAGCCCGTGATGGTGGGGCAGAGACCCCCCTGCGGCCCAGGGAGGTCCCCGGTGGGGCAGAGATCCCCCTGCGGCCCAGGGAGGTCCCCACACTGGAGCGGGTGGATGCCCAAGGCAGGCTGTGTCCTTGTGGGAAGTCTGTGCTGGAGCAGATTTTCTGGCAGGACCTGTGACCCCGTGGGGAACCCAAGCTGGAGAAGTCTGTTCCCAAAGGACTGCACCCCATGGAAGGGACCCGTGCTGGAGCAGTTTGAGAAGACTTGCAGTCCCTGGGAAGGATTCATATTGGAGAAGTTTGTGGAGAGCTTATTCCAGTAGGAGTGACCCCACTTTGGAACAGGGGAAGTGTGTGCTGAGTCCTCCCCCTGAGGAGCCACACTGAGGAACTGAACACAACCCCCATCCCCTGTCCCCCTGTGCCACTGTCAGGGAGGAGGCAATAAAAATCAGGAGTCAAGTCCAGGAAGAAGAGAGGGGTAGGGAGAAGTTGCTTTAAGATTTAGGTTTTTTTCCCTTTACCCTTCTCTGATTTGATAGATTAATAAACTAATTTCTCATTGTTTTGCCTGTGATGGAATTGAAGAAAATTTTGCTGAGCACATACAAACTATTTTTTCAAGTGCTTTTAAAATGGTTTGAATTAGAGCTCAGTTCAAGGGGATGACACAGTGTGCCTTCCTGACATGGGAAGACCATTTCTTTCCCATTGTCAATCTGTGTTTCAAAGTGTTATAAATGGTTCAAAACACTAAAATGATCTGAGAAACTGTCACCTGTTTTTTTTTATTTAAACAGGTGGGAATGAGGGGAGTCAATTAACAATTTATATTACACTGATTTTGTCCTTAGAGATGACCAAACTATTTTGGCTGAAAATGTCCAAACAAATTTGGCCTGAGGCATAACCTGAGCATGGGGAACTTGAGTCTCAGTGGCTTCAGATTTTTATGGCTTTCCTGGACTTCAAACAAGATTGCATAAACCAGAAGTATTATGCAATCTTAATAATAAGCTCTGTTACCAGCCTGCTCACAACAAACCAGTCAGCATAACTGAAATTCCTAGGTATAGTGTCGTTATTAAAGATGAGTGTTCTGTGACTTGCTGCTGGCTTTCCAGCACATCATAAATATGTTAAAAAAACCACTTTTGCTCTTTAAACTTGGTCTTCTTCAATTTTCTCCAAATTGTAGTGGATCATATATTGCAAAAGAAGTTTTAGTAGTACTTGCCTCCTTACTCTATCCATATAAGGGACCATTTTCTTTTAAGTGATGGTCTTTGTAAACTTGACATAGAATCATAGATACATGGAATGGCTTAGGTTGGAAGGGAAGATTATCTAGTTCCAAGTCCTCTGCCATGGGCAGGGATGCCTTTCAGTAGACCAGGTTGCTCAGAGCCCCATCCTGCCTGGCCTTGAACACTTTCAGGGATATTAACCAAGCTGAAATGGATTAACAGGGACTGATTTTTCACTGAGATGAGACCATGTTGTTCTGGTTGTATAAAAGGGATATACAATCTACAGGTTTTGCCATCTATAGGTGCCAATATCTAGCAATTTTTTTTCCAACATGCAGATGGCATTCCCCCATAAATCAGCCATTGACATGAAGTTTTTCTTCTGAAACAAGCTTATGAATTAGCAAAAACAGGCCTCAGGCACTGATAACAAAAGCAAACTGGAAAACTGAAATAATGGCTGTTCCAGCAATACCAGGGCCTGATTTTACCTGGTTTTACCTTGATCCTGTTAGCACATGACTCAAAATGGTCTTGAGCTGATCTTGTGGATATACACTGTAGTACTAAATGACTGTTTACTGCTTTTTATATCAGGAGTGTATTCGTCCCACAGGTAAATGAAGTATAGTTACCTGGATTAGAAGAGCAGTGAAACAAGTTTATTGGATTTTTAGCTAAGTAAATAGCTGAATTCCAGCTCAGATTCTCCCAGGCTTGGATTTCTCCTGAGAGTTTAGTTTAAATGACAGATTTCCCTGCTGTAACCAACCTAGGTTAAGAACCCACAAAGACAGGCTTTCCTCCAGCAAAGACAGGATATAAAGCATATTTCTGTACAATATGACTGTAGTCTTGGAAAGCTATTCCTTTGGAGACTCGATGAAGTTGCCATGACTCACAGTATCCTCTGAACCAATCAGAAAAATATGGTTTCAGCCCTGAGCTCTGTAGGCTGTTGATTTGTCTCAGCTGCTCTATTTTGTGTTCTTGTTTTCTTCTATTCCTGTGGGCTATCACAGTCTTTCTTTTTTCCTTCATCTTCTGCTTAGTAGGGATATTCTGGGAATTTTCTGAAGCTTACCTGCTGTAAGAAAAGCGTTGAAGGCAACTTTGGAAGACTTAGATATGGTCATTTTTCAATGCATTAATAATGTCAATAGATGCTGACCTTTCTAAATTCATTTTCAGGGACCCATCTATTTTTCCCAAAGTGTCATATTCAGTGATGTGTCTCTGAAAATCAAGTTTCAGGCTCTGCCACTGATCTCCTGTGAGACATTGAGTCAGGTGTCTTCTGTCACAGTTCTCTCAATTGTAAAACCTGGATAACAGCTCTGTTCAAGTACCTGAAAATCTAGATGCAAGGTAACATACTCAGGATAAAATATCCCTTACTGTGTAGAAAAGAAGTACATGTTCCAATGTTTTATAAACAATTCTGAAATCTCTGAAAGGTTGTGTTTGTAGTACTGGGAATCTGGAATTAGATCCTTACTCTGGGTTTTTTCTTTTTGATACAAGCTGTATTTTGCTGTGAGTTTTGCTGATGTCTCCCATGTGTTAGAAGACATTTGGGGCATATCTCTTCTTTTATAGTCAGGGCCTGAAATCCATTGCTTATGAATCAAAATAAAAAATGAAATTACTGTGGCCAAAGTAAAACCCCAGCACTTATATTACAGATTGATGAAATTCTGAACCAATATAAAGTAACATTTTATAAAATCCCTTCTCTTTAGGTGATGGCAGGCTTCAAGGATTACAAGTAAATACAAGTTGTAGAATTCCATTTCCAGTCTTGCAATTCCTCCCATGCTACTAGACTGATTACCCTCTTCATTTTAAGCTTCTTGGCTTATTTCTGAGTGGTGCTGAACATCCTCTGCTTCCAAGGAAATCAGAGTTGTACGTGTTCATTACCTCTGTGAATCCTTGAGCACAACACTTTGTGACGTAGTTGTGGATTAACTATAAATCAAATATGATGAGTTGGTCTATGCTTTTTGTTTTAAGATAATTTGAATAATTTTTATGACTATTTAGTGCAGACTTCTCTAGTAAGTAGCTGCACCACCAGACACTGTCTATGCAATAGGGCAGAATTACAGTCACTGTATTTCATTCTATTCCTGGGTGTTTTCAGAATTGACATAAGCAGACGCAGCCTGTAGTATTAGGTCCGAATTCATGGAACCATAGTGAGTTAGAAGGGACCTCAAAGATCATCTTTTTCCAACCCTGTGTCATGGACACCTTTCTCTAGAACAGATTGTTCAGAGCCCCATCCAACCTGGCCTTAAACACTTCCAGGGATGGTGCAGCCACAGCTTCTTTGGGCAACCTGTGCAGGGCCTCATCAGCCCCCAGTAAAGAATTTCTCCCTTATATCTAATCTAAACTACCCTCTTCTAGTTTTAAGTCATTCCCCCCGTTCTGTCACTACATGTCCTTGTGGAAAATCTCTCTCCACCTTTCTTGTAGGTTTCCTCCAGGTGCTGGAAGGCTGGAATTGAGTCCTTTCTCATTTGTGGTTCTTCTGGGGGAATCTTTATAAAGGGGAAGAAATTTTTTACCTGAAGATGTTTTCTTAAATTCCACCCTGTGTGTGGTATTTGGAGAAATTAGCTATAACTTGCTGACAAAAATGAGATTTTATAGTAATGGATAGCAAGCCATTGTCATGCAAGACACATCCAAAGGCTTGACTTTATCCCTTCCAGAGCTGGAGTTTGAGTTGCAAAGCTTTTAACTCCAGAGTTGAACTTTCACTTAGAATGGAGCATACCTGAGCTTCACTCATGTTATTTATATCCTCTTTGCTTTGTTTAAATCTGATCTAAGTCTTGGGCACTTTAGAAGCAGATAAAAATCAATTAAGGTCTGCATAGATTTATTTTTCATAGCTTGGGCAAATTCTCTGCATTTATTGCTGCTGCTGAGCTCTGTTGCTGTGGAAGCTTTAGAAAACTGCTAGAAGAATCAACTGAACTCATCACTGTTTCTTTGCAGGTAGCACTGACATATGTGGTAATTCAAAGTTTACTATCTGCATTAAAAAGTAAAATATTTTTCAGTTTGTACATAATTAGATATGATCTTTCTTCCACGTGTAATTTGGGAGTAAAGTTAAAATAATGGGAAATTTGTTCCATGTAGGGAAATAAGATTATCTATCCTTTCAAAAAAGCAGCTGGAGGAAAGGTGTTTCTGCAATAAAGGGTCATATGCTATTTGATGACAAAGCTACCAACATTTTTAAGGTCTTGAGTTTAGGGTTTTTTAGTAAACTTGTAAGAAAAATATCAAGACTCTTAGAATTGAATTAATTTCTGCACAGAGAGTAATTGTTAGAGTCTGAAAGGGAGGATTGCTGGGAATTTGGTTAAGCAAGGCACAGGTGAAGGATTTCTAGACCTGCTTAGTCTTTAAGGAGAAAAGACATACATCCAACCACTAATTGGAGCTGTTGAGAAACAGCAGAAAGATTATGAAAATGATGAACCTCAAGTGTCTTCTACCATTTAGGATTAATCATATGGATAGTCTGGTGCCCTTTTGGTTGAAGTAGAACCCTGGCCACATTTCAGATCTGTGTCCCACCTTACAGCTTTGTTTAAGTCTGTAACCAAAGAGTAAACCTGTGACTCAACTGTAACTTTGAACAGATCCCACTGTGACCCTTTCGGGTTAACTGAAGGAGATCTCAGCACTGCACCATGGCTGTGTTCCTTTGGTCATTGAGGGGCGGCTCTGTGGAGGTGCTTTGAAAAACTGAGTTGTTGGAAAGAGTGCTAAAGGCCATGAATTCTCTCTATTTCCCAAGTTTGGCCAAATTCTTGTCCAGGGTGGAGCAAAGTGTATATTTTATCATAGCAAGGAGTGGTAGTACTACCTAGATTAATACCTTCACTTCCTTTATGGAGTAACTTTAGCAGAGCTGCTGATGGCATATGAAGGAAGGAGCCTCCCTCTAGCTGAGTCTGTGGGAGCTGCACGAACCTCTTGTCTGCTGGGCACAGTTATTTGCACACCTGACATGCCATTAAAACACCAATGAACGTATTTTATATTATTTTGAGGGTTTTATAGCTGGCATACATTCACACAGAGTGAATGAGCATAGTTGTAATCCTAGCAGGAGCTGATCTCATTCAGTGTAACCTGCAGCTCTAGTAGTTTCCAGCTTTGGAAATTTAGAGCATCTATTTTTGTGGTCAAGCCCAAGGGATACCTCTTGGACTGCAGGGTGCACTGTGTCAGCTTGCTTTTCCATGCTCCTGCTCTTGTCATCACAGTGGTGGCACTGTGGTGCTGCAACCCCATGTGATGGCCCTCACTGTGAAGTTTGTATGGGATCCATAATTGCTGCTAGTGGTGAATGACATGAAGGGAGCAGCACAAGTTGAGTCTCCACTGCGCCTGCTGGACAGTGCTGACCCAGATCAAAATGTGGCACACGGCTGACATTTGCTATCTTGTGTTTTGTCAGTGTGCATATTTGCAAAATAACAGGAAAATCTCCTGCTGTGGACTAATATGCTGAATCAATGGTGGTTATTGAACTTTCACTGAATATTAACTTCTACTGCACTTTGCAAACATACTTAGCCAAAGGTGATCATGCCAGGCCAAGCTATTGATTGTAATGTAGATCTGCTACTGCTCACCAATGCCTATAGGGAATGCCAGGTGAACGCTCTGATATGCTTTTCAGTGTCATGGTGATGAGGACTGTTCTTTGTCTAATGTCAGGTGGTTACATTTACCTTGTGAGATAAAGCCATCTTTTCCTGCTGTGGTGGTAATTGTTAGCAACTTGCTATTGAATCTGGTTTATGTTTTGCTTTTTTTTTTTTTTGTTTGAACTATTCTACAATGCTGATTAAAGGTCAAATTTAGCAGTCTCTTTCCATAAACTCTAGAGTAAGCCTTTCTGATATCACCAGGATTGTTTGGATGTAACTAGTGGAAGAATTGGATCCTGTACTCTTGCTCAAGAAAAGTCAAAAGGTTGAAGTCCACCTAAAGATTCATGTTATCATCAGAAATGTAAATAAAGGAGTCACGAGGCTGAATGAAGGATGATGGGTCAGCATCTTGGGCACTCCCAGATGATGGCATGTGGAAATCCTGGAGGAACCTTCAGGCATTGGATCTAGGGATATCATAAATTAGTTAATTCAGTAGATTGTCTGCAATGTGTAGGATCACATCAACATGAAGCTTTATTGAGATATTCCTTGTGGTCCCGGATGGAGAGGGTGGATGAGGAATTCTTTATTTGTACCTAAATTTGCTATGCAAATCCTGCATTCTTTTTGCCTTTAAAGCAGTTTCTTTGTCTGCAATCCACTGAGCATCACCGAGGATCAGTGTCACATTTCACATCATTTTTTGTTGCAGATTATTATAACTTTGCAATATTGTAGGTACAATTAATAAAATAGACTTAATCTACATAATGTAATAATAGTAGGAATCACATATTTTTGGTCATTTGTCTTCTTGAAGCTGTTGCTTGAAATGAGTAGATCTGCAGGTCAATTCAGTTTTCTACTTTACTATGATCATGATTTTGAGGATCAGTGAAGCAACCTTTGAAAGCTGGTTCACTTGGGGACTGGTCATAAAAGGCTTTCTGTCAGTATTATACATCTGATAAGAGTGTGACTTGAACTATATGCAAAAGTGAAATGAACTGGCCTTCCTACTGATCATGACGTGCAAGGTCAGTACAAACTCCCGAAATATTGGATTGCAAAAGAATATGCTCTTGGCAATAAAAGTCCAAACTCAGTACAACTTGATCATTATAGAGAAGCATAGAACTGTGCAATAAAATTAACACTGTGTTTGAAATCGGTTCCTAAGAGCAGATTATAGAATCTGAAGGAAGTTTAAACTTTTTTGTTGTTGGGTTTTTTTATGTTCTGTAACTGTCAGTAATTTTGTCCTTTTATTTGTATTTCACCTCAATGACAGTCACAGCTGAGGAAGGAAGTCCAGTTGAAGCCCAAGGAGCAATGAAAGGGGAGGAAAAGCAATGCCCTTATTTGTGTGTGTGTTGGTGTCTTTTCTCAATGCTAGTGATGAATGTGAAAGAGATAAAGACTGAGAAATTAAAAAGCTGCGACTTGAGAGAAAGAAGTATGTCTCATAAGGGTAGTAAACACACGACTATGCTGTCAGTGACACTGCTGGAAGCAAAGAATGGAGTAGATGTAGGTTAAAAAATCTTCCACTTTTTATTTTGGTGAAGATGCAGGATGATGAAAGCAGGACAGTGGACTTACTGGAAAAAGAAAATAAATAAAGCAAGCGAGGGGCTACATCCTGCTTATAAATTTCATATATTCTTTCAGTCATTTTTAAGTGCTTTTAGCTCCAGTAAAACAATGGTCCAAAGGATTGAAGACTTCCACATTAGTGGAAAATTCACTGAAGTTAAGAGAACTTCAATATGAAGTTCTTACTGAATGACTCATCATATTTGATCATTTCATTGGACTCCAGGAGGAAGGAAAAACTGAGTCTGCTTGTTCTCATTTTTAATTCCCTGAAGCAAGTCAAGATTCTGCTATATATCTAGCTCTGGAAAAGATGGTGGCCCTTCAATGTGCAACCTCAAATTGATTTATGCTTTCAGTTCTACGAAGAAAAGGCACTGGCAGTACTGCTGTTCCTCTGGTTCCTGGATGCTTGCTGTTTTCCTGCTGGCTGCTAAAAATGGGGCTGGGATGCAAAACTTGATTAGTGGTGGCTGTCTAGATAACTGAAGAGACTGCAACTAAAAAAAATGGGAGTGATAGGTCTAGCTAAGCTTGGGACACACCACAGCAGAGCTCCATCATTTTAGGAACATGAGAGAGTGGTCTGTTCCTCCCAGAGGCACTCTTCTCCTGAGAAAGCACAGCAGTCAACCTCCTGGATGGCAGTATTCACCTTTTGTTAGCAAATAGGCACTGGTTTTAATGCTAGTGTACCCAGTGTGTTGGTTCACACAAATAACCACTGATAGAATTATCCTGCAGTGCAGTATGGCAGATTCCTGCTGTGGTGTTTTTAACAGGTCCAGCTGAACAAATGGCCCAGGGTGAAACTTGTAACACCATAAAGCAAAAAAAGAACATGTCAAAAGAATGTAAAAAAAGGAAATAAAGCATAGGAAACCCAAATAAACTTAATTCTCAACTCTCTTGAGCCACAGTTGCAATGATCCTTGCCCGGTAATGTTGACTAGTTTCTGTGTGCCTGCGGGCATGTTACCTCTCCCATTTGCTCTTTGAGAATTAAAGTTTGAGTTGACTTTGCTGAGAGATGGACTTCTAGTTCCAGGAAGGAGGCTTGATGTTCTCCCAGCCCAAAGGTTAAGGCTCTAATCCTTCCCCTGGAGCTAAAACAAGGCAATGATAAAACTTTCCCACTCCTTACAAAACATAATTGTTGTCAGAATATTGTGAAACGAATACAGGTTACAGTTTAAAGTTTCCATTCACACATCTTCCCTATTGGCTTGGTTGCTGCCATTGTTCTGATTTTGAGAGTACAAAGATTCTGTAAAAACCTCTTATGTGTCATGACATTAAAGAATTACTGCTATTCACAGCTCGGGGAAACACCATCCTCTTCCTCCTCTTTGGAATGGTTATAGCAATTACTGAACTTGAACTTGCTGTCCGTCCTTCATCAATGTCCATCCAGGGCCACCAAAAGTGCCCCATCTACCAACAAATGGCAAACATTGCATGAACATGTGTACACACAAAAGTTCCCCCTGGGTTCCCTTTGTCTGTTACTTTGACTGAAAACCGGAATTATAAGGTCAATTTAAAGAAATTACAGAGGAAATTACTTTCTTTTTACATGTCATCTAAATGTTTTTCCAAGCATCTCTGACCTACACCCTTATGTAAGAACTTTTCTTTCTTGTTTCTCTCTTCAGGTGTTGCTGTCTTTTATGCCATGGCATAAAGAATACCAAGAGAGTTCTTGATTAGCTTAACTGAATCAAAATTGAGTGTGGTTTGGCAAAGTTCCTTTTAGGACACCATTATCATAATGTGCCTGGCCATTTAACATAGTTAAATTGCTCTGTGGTTTGAGTGGTGAGGACAGAGTTCTGATGTGTTTGTACTGTCAAACTTTTCAACACCATGCTGTACATTTCTGATAAGAGACATTTCTCATTCAGAAAGAAAAATCCCTTGTTGCCACGTGGATAGATTTTAAGTAACTCTTTAAAAGAGCAGGCACCTTAACAGGGCTGGAGCTGATGTTTTGTGTCTTCTTGAAGAGTTGATTGCAGCTTTGAAGTATAAATAGATAAAATATATTGAATATATCAAAATATTCAGTGTAACCCCATAGAACTGTTGTTCCTACAGGGAGATAGAGCTACCTTGCACAAGTCCACCTAGCTTGCATAAAGCTGAGCTAAAATATGTCCATAACTTGCAGCTCCAAAGCTTCTTCTCTCAATGCCATCTCCAAGCAAAAGCCATGAAATTCAGTTCTATAATTCTTACTCATGATTTATCTCGTGGATTTTCCAGCCTGATCATTATTGAATTCAATGCTCTAGCAGAGATCTTATGGCCTAATTAATTTATTGATAATACTAGCAGGTTTGTAATTAGCTGGACTGAACTTTTAAGAGCATTTCCTATCCTGTAGAATAAAACTTGTGAGCTAAGCCCATTAGTCAGTCAGCTAAGTCATCAGTGTATATTGGAATTAAAATACACCTTTGAGCCCAAACTTCTGGACCTGGGAAGGAAAGAAAAATCCAGAGTCTGACAATCTTCTGAGCTCCTGCATTCTCAGGCCTGCTCATTAGGAAGGCAGTAGTAGGAGATAGTATCTACCAAGTAGTCTAGTTAGTAGCTCAGCAGTCTCCAAATTCCAGGGCTTTGAGTGTGAAACCCAAAATCACAGTTTGGTGAAAGATATGCTCCTAAAAAATCAAATCTTTTCTTGCATTTCTTCCATGCACCCATCCTGCCTTTCTCTAGATTTATTGGTTAATGAAGATGGAGTGTAAGTCTGAACAGAAAAAAGAGGGTTAAATTTGTAGAAATGGGTTGAGTTGTACTCTGTAGCTCTGACGGACTGAAATGAGACTTTAATTTCTCTTGGATTTTAGCAGGGTGTTTTGCTAGCTGACTCAGAATCAGCCCTGAGTTATCTGTATAATATTGCCTTTTAGGTATACTTCACCACTGTTTTTTCAAGGAGGTGTTTTAAATACTGTGAGGCTTAGTCAAAATAATGGAAAATTTGAATATCTGTATCTCTATTGGTCCAAGAACAAGAAATTTCAATCTAAGACAGTAGAAATAACATGATAGCTTTTATTAAAACAAGAATATTTAATCTAATCTTTATACAATAATACATCCTGAAAAGGAACTTCTGGGCCTTCAAGCTTGAACTTTCTAAAATATTCTTGTTCCAATAAGAAGTATCACATTATCTACCTTGTCTACTTAAATGCATGTTTAAAATGATGGATTAGTGGCTATTTTGGGTGCATTTTTACAGTGTTGTTATCTTGAGTCTCATTTAACTTACGCAACTCATTTCAAAGTTATAAATGTGTACTCTTTATATGCCAGACTGAATCATGATCTCTTTTCTCTTCGTCCTCTTTCAAAATAAGCATAGTTTACACAGCTACAGTGTTGCATTGATGTATTCTTGGTTTATTTTTATTATCTTCATTTTTGTCAGTGAGAGAAAATACTTTGAAGAAAAGAGCACAACCTTTAATGAATCTTATGCAATAAAAATAGCTAAAAGCCAAAAGTGATTATTACTGGAAGTGTGATATCTGTGGAGACACACTGAAGTTGTTTGAGTATAGAGGAAAGATTGTGTTACAGTCACTGCCATTATCAAACACTGTAGGATTGATAACATTTGCAGATGTCAATCCTTTCATTGCAGTCTTTTTATTGTTTGCATCACTAGTAAGCTGGATATGTAAAGATATATAACACTAAATCTGGCCCACATAGCCTACGGTGATTGCACGTGGTTTACAAGCCTGGGCCTGAGAAAAGTAGAAAGGTAGGAGTAAAACAGGAGCAACTATGGCAGAAAGGAATCATTAATTAATACTCTGGTGCTTTTGTGGTATTTATAGGGACCAAGTCTTGAAGGGCAGTTAGATGCTTAAATGTAGTTACAGACCTGTCTTTCATCCACACTGAAGTGAGAGAACACTATTGCCCCCTGAAAAGAAATACACTAAAAAGAGCAGGTTCTCTCCCTGAAGACACAGCTGACAAATGTGTGACATGCAGTTCAACGCTGAATTTTACCACATGAGAGGGGAATGAAAAGTAAAATAGAGGGAGGACTTGTTGGCCTGTGCCAGTTTGGGTTCAGAGAGAGCTTGAAAAAAGGATGCAGGCTGGTCCCCATTGCATTAACAAGGAAATCCTAAGCAGAACTATCTTTGTAATTCTTCTCAAGGTCTTACTGAGGGAGTAGTTTGGAACTGCTCCCAGGCCTCCCTTGGAGCACTTCTAGATAGGGACTGTCCAAGGGATGTGCTGCAACAGAGCATCTCCCCTGCCAAGCCTGGCCACTTTGTGGGCTGTGGCATCTGGCTCTGGGCCTGCTGGAAAAATGAAGCTTGCAATGAGCTTTCATCACTTCATGACCACAAAAGACACAACCCTGCTAAGGGAATGATAGAAGGCTGCAAGATTCACTGAGGCCTTTATAAGGTGCTTCGTTTTTTCATCTGAAGTTTTCAGAGTGGTTCGGAAATCTGAAGTCTCCTCTGGAAAATACTGATAGGTTTTAAGAGCTGGTTTGCTGATGAAAGAGAAGAAAAAAGTCTGAGTATATACTATGTTGATCAGGCTACTGACAGGTACTCAGAGAAAGTCAGACAATGTGTGGATATATTTCCTCCCTTTCCCCACCTTTTCCAAAATTTCAGTTAAAACAGTAGCCCACTCTCTCAAGTTCCTATTCTCCAAGAGCCTTGTGCCCCTGGAGAGATTCAGCACAGTACACTCTGCTTTTTGCTAATGGACTCCTGAAGTGTTTTCTTTCTTTTTAAAGTGTTTGAATAGCAAGAAATGTGTATGTCTATAACAGTACTTTCTGGATAACTCTGCAGTAGAAATTAATCTTTGACACTCTCAGGAGGTCCTTTGAATTTGTAACGTGCAATGATCACACAGTAAACCTCTGTAGCTTATATCTGCACATATCCTGTGCAGGAGCCATTGCTAGGAAGCAAAGAAGAAGAAACAACTGAAGTTGTGAGGATTATAGGAAGCCAGCAGCAAAGATGAAACTAGGCAAGAGAAATAGGAACAATCCTAATGTTGCCACATATGCCATAGGTCTGCTAAGGACCAAGTGAGAGCTTGGATGGGAGCTTAGCCAAACCCAAAGTGAGGCAGAGACCAGGTATGGCATAAGTGGGGTGTCAGTGGTCAGCTGCAGTGTTCCTGGTCAGGTGTCAAAATGCTCCTGGTAGAGAAGCAGGAGTTTAACAGCTGAGCAGGAAGTCAAGCTTAGAAGGTGCAAGGAAAAACAGCAGCTGCCACAAAACTGCTAGTTTTGTGGTTATCATCTGTACTGCTCAGTTCTGGGCTTTAAATGAGGAACCTTTGGGGTACCCCTACTTCTGTGGGAAGGGAGCACAGCCTGCAGCTGGATTTTTGTCTGGTGACCTGAACATGCACATCTTCTGTGAGACTGGGAAGGGAGTCTGTAAAAGCAGCTCCTTCCACCTATGTTTGTCCTGGCTCCTTTCAGTTGTCCGTGCCTAGATAAATTCTTTCAAACGTGCTGCCAAAACTGCAAGGTGAGGGTCAAATTTTACAGGCTGCCTGAATGACTCGCCTCATTTCTCAGATTAGCGATAAAACAGAGTGGTGGGGAACAAACAAAATAACCCAGTGGGACTGAAGGCACTTGGCAAGCCTGAGCCGTCACTTTTGTGAATCACAATGGCTCTTGTGCAGCAATTTTCAATTTTGTGACAGTGGCTGTCAAGACAAATGTATGGTTAGGTGCAAAGGGGTGTAACAGCAGTCGGGTGTCCTGTGTCAGGGAGACAGGGCTGCTTTCCTGGTGACAACAGCATGGGGACTCTGCCAGGTGTACAGACAGCACAGGAGGTGAGGTGTGTTCTGTGGTGCCTCCACACAACAGGGCTCCAGAGAGCATCCCAGACAACACAAGTGTGGAGTAGCAGAGGCTGATGGATCCACTGGGAATCTCCCGTGTGCCAGGATACAACAGGGTCTACTAATACACCCGGCAACCCTGGGGCAGATTTACACCACCTCCTGACTTTTCAGAGCAACAACTGGGAATTCCTGGTCATTACAGGGAAACCACATTGTTTCCATTGGATATGAATATTGTTGTGAAGTGATTTGTGAAGCTTCTTCCCTGACTGGTCATTGGAATTGCTGGGAGGTGCCTGTTTATGCCAAGCATTTTTAAGGTGAGCAGTTCAATAGTTGCCTGTCACAGATCTGTCCCCATTTGTGTTTGCTGCTGCTGACTCTCATTGCTCATTTTACAGGCACAATTACTTCTGAGGTGTGTCTGTGAAACAAGGGGTTGAAGCTGGCTCGGGTTGAATTAGAGGGGTTCAGGTTGATGAACAAAGTCCTGTCTGTAGGCATGAATGAAAAATCTGACCTTGAACTCTTCTGATGTTGACTGCAGTAGTCCTTTTCAGTAAATGTGTGCAGTGGAGGACACTAATACATTAATTTATACATGATCACACACTTCATGCCTTTAATAGGATTCACAAATAATATAGCAAGTGATTAAAGTCAATTATCAGTAATTGTGTGTTCTTATGTATTAGTGTTTTTCAGACAAAAGGTTAATTACTTACAAGTGAATATTTGATCGTCATCTGTGTGTGCAAACTTCTGAACTTTAAGCTGAATTTCTACACAAAACCCTGCTGAGAAATGGGGATTTCGATGATTTGGTAGGAGCACTTCAACAAAGTGCTGCACAGAAAGAGTTGATGAGTTATCAGCAATTAGTATGGGTGCAAGTCAATTAAGCCAGCTGAGGGAAAGATTCTGTTAAGAAAAATGTTCCTGCATGTAATTTTACCATGGCTCTGAAGAGCAAAACAAAGGGCAAAAGGTTACTCTGTTCTTCCACTAAGTGTGCAAAATTTAGTACTTATCGGGGATAAAGAATACAGCTCATGAATCAGAATCTGTAGCTCGTTGATATATTTTTAGTGAAGTATCCCAACAGAAGTCTGAGAGCATCAAGTACTTCAGTGAAGGTGCTGAGAAATCCTGTCAGAAAGTTGGCTGGGAATTGGGAATATGCTGCAAAGTAATGAAGAGTATGGAAGTCATGAAATTACCATCCCTAGAAGTATTCAAAAAGCATGTAGGTTTGGCATCTGGAATGTGGTTTAATGGTGAACGTGGCAATAATCTTAGAAGTCTTTTTTCACCCTAAACCATTCTCTGATTCTCTGATACAGGTCAGCAGTGCAAATCCAACCCAGTTCTTTTGTAGCTGGACTTTTAATTTTCTCTTGATGACTCTAGAGATTTGTGAAAGAAGTTTGCTAGCCTGTTCTGTTGTAAATATGCTCAGGTATCCAGAATTCTGCAATAATTCTGCCTTTCTACAAAGAAGGCAATGAGCAAATAGACTAATTAAGGTTCCTAACTAAAGCAACTGCAAGGGCAACACTGAAAAGAATTCAAACACGTCTCTTAAACAGATCCTTCCTGACCACAATAGTAACACAGTGCTGATGTAGGATAGGAAAACTCTGTCCCTAGGTATCGTTAATTTCTTAGAAATGAACAATAAGTGTTCATTTAAAACACTTATGTTCATTAAAAACAGCACATATTAGGCTTGCACCTTTCTCAGGCTTTGGAAGTAATTTAGTAAAGCTGGGGGAAAAATTAAGGTTGGCACTTGGTAAATTTATATGTAAAGAAATTATAAAGGAATATCCTCCCAGCTGTATTTTTGCAAGCTTTCACTTTTTTTTTTAATTGAATATTCCAGTATCTTCATTTGTCTTCATAAATTTGTTATTTACATTAAAGGCAATGATAGTCACAGCAGCATTGTTTTGGCAGAGATTAGTGTCAGAATTGGGCAAATATCGTTCATTTTGTTTCTTCTTCATTTTGTTTCTCTGTGTTGTGTTATAATAGACTAGAATACTTTCTTATCCTGTTTGTAGCAATGTTTGTCATGTGAAGAGATACTGGTTTAAATTGTGGGAGGAGAGGTGATTGTTTCAATGAGTGATGATTAAGATCTTCATTTTAGCACCCCCAATTCTACACTCACACAAGTGACTTTAGAGTTCCCTACATGAGTGTGTCTGTCTTCACATGTATATTCTTTTTTTCTCCATGACATTCAGCCAAGAGAACTCTCTTATAAATCAGACCTAAAGAGGAATGATGAAAATTGATGAACCAGATATTGATGAGAAAAGAGATAAGGAATTTTCTTTCACACTGCAACAAATTTTCCAACACATTCTGGCAGATTCAACACCAAGGCTTTGTTTTCTGTCTGCTTTAGAAAGTGTCATCCCATACAGTAGTTCAGACATGAGCTAGAACTGAACAGCAGAGGAGGTGTCAGAGTGTCTCTTGGGCAGAAGAAGAGTGAGGACCATGTCTTGGAGTTTGTCTATAAGTGGAAGGAGTGATGAAAGATCTGTCTTGCCCAGCTAAAGGGTCATTTGGGCCATTTTTTCTGGGCATTTTGAAACAAAAATCCCAGACTCAATAGATTTTATAATCTACTTTGAGGGTGTGCTCAAAAAGAAGGGGTTTTTTTTTGGAACCAAAGCTAAACTTTAGGAATCCAGAATTAAAGAAATGAAGGGGGAGTACAGGGAGAAGTTACAGAAATGTTCAGTCCTTGTCATATGGGCAGGCTGACTTTGTCAACACCATGTTTTCATCACAGCTACTGGTAATTTGAGTAATTTATACAATTAGTTCTTGATATGTGCATACTTTGGAATAGAAGAACATTCCTGGCGGTTCAACTATGTTTGTGGTTGACTGTGATTAGCCAATAATTCTTTCCTACGTATGGTCTGGTTCATTTCTTTTTTCCTGTATTAGTTATCAAACCTCCTCTTAAAATTCATGTATAAAGCCCCAGTGGACACCACAGTAAACATTGCACTGTGTCCTTAGCTCTTCCACCAAAAAATCATGAACTAGAGACAATAAGAAAGGAACCAGCATAATAATTATGATCTGTGCTTCTTGTTTCTATGACTGACCAGTATGACCACAAGAAAATTCTTCAACCTGTCTTCCTGAAGTAACAAGTCAAGCTTGGAACTTGTCCTGAGCTTAATTTGGCTTAATGAATTTCTATAAGGTGCTTTCATTATTTTATTTAAATACAAGGCATGACTGAAGCAAAGCCTGCTCTTAATGCTGAGATGAATGCTGATAGAACAAAAAAAAAAAAAAAAAAGAGAAATACAGAAGGAACACTACACAACTGTCTGGAAAAATGTTTTGCTCATTCCCTGTATGCTCTGTCTCCCTTATTTTCCCCCAAGGAAAGAAAAGTAAGATGTAATGGCAAAAAGTAGGATATTTGGCCAATTTATTAGAGAGGAAGAAAGCAAAAAGCCTTACTGAAAAGTAGGACAATTCTAGCAAAAGTAGGGCAGCTTACTGCATGTTAAGTACCTTTGGATTCTGTGTATCGTATCATGCTTACTTTGCACACACGATTAGTTCAAATGTGAGGACTCCCCCAACCGAGGAAGATTTATCTCACAAGATGAAGCTGTAGTACCATATCAAACAGGGGCAGAACACACAGCCGTCAGGAAAATAATCTGGAGAACAGCTATAACTGGTTGGGCTCATGTGAAAAATGAAAATGTCACTGGCACTTAGTCTGAAGATCAAATCAGATGAGAAAACCAGAGTAGATCAGTGATGCTAGAGCAGGTTAGACAGATTAAAATTCTACACCTGGGCTGCTAAAACTTGCACTTAGAATAACTGTGCAAAACCTGTGAAGTTTGTATGTCTTAAAGGATGAGATCATTTCAGAGTTGGCAAAGAGTGCTAAAGACACAGCGTGATGGAGAATATTTTTTTAATGTAAATTTTTTTATAATGCATTAATGGATAAATGTTGTTTTGGTGCTCCAGGGGCACTTTGAAGACTGCATTTCTAAGAGCCCTTCTCCAGAAGCAGTGGATCTGTATGCATATCACATGCAGACTGTTTATTTATATTCTATAAATATATATACATATAAAAATATATATACATATATTCCATAAATACATTCCATAAATTTGGGCTTTGCCCTCTCAGAGGCTGTGTGTAAATGGTCCAGGTAAATCATTCCTGGTTAGACCCCAGAGGACAACCCAGAGCTCTGAGATGGACTATGTAGCTTACACTGCACTTGGGGAGTTAGTTTGTACAGCACAGGATTCAGAGAGCGGAATCTTGGAAGTACAGCCTGAGCTGGAAATAGAGGCTGTTAAGGCAAGGATACATCTTGAGCCCTTTTCATGTTGATAAGAAGGGTAAATAGATAGCTCAGGGTGAAATAAAGTGGTTAAGTGAGAGGATTTAAAGGTTGATAATAGTTACTTGATATAAAATCAAGCTGACCTGCTACGTTGAGGGTTGTGAAAACCTGTGAGGGTTGTTGCAGTGTGAAAACATCCATCCTGCAATTCATGTCCAAAGTATGCCTAAATCCTGTTTAGTTGCCACAGCCTGTATTTGGATATGCTCTGAATCTTCCTGCCCCAGCAGGATCTCCTGAAGCTTAAAGCTGAGCTAGAAACTCAGAATGACATGAAGACTGCTTTTCTGACAGAACTTCTCAACCCTCTTATCCTATTCCACTTAAAAATTACCTTACACAGACATATCTGGGATATTATTTTTAGGAGCTATACTGAAATATGATCTGACAGTACAAAAAGTATGTGAGAGTAAAGGTGAGGGCATGTCAGTATGCACAAACTTAATATAACTACTGCAATGCACTACTCTCTTCCTTCAAAATAAATCAATATATTTGCAAGCAAGGCCTGTCTGTCTGAACAAGTGACCTTCCAGGTTTGTGTACAATCAAAATGATGCTTCTATTGGCAAGAAGGAAGGGCCAGTGCTCATTAAAGTTATCTGATGATGCAAATTTCAAGGGGAAATTTCCTTCCACCTGTGTCAGAAACAAATGTCAGCATTCAAGGCACAGAAACCATTGTTTCCCTGGTTTTAAAATTTGAAAGACTTAATAAAATGAGTTAAGAAAGGCAATGGCTGTGAAGAGAAGTCCCAGAGCACAGAGGTGGGAGTCAGTAAAATCTGAAATGCTGTTTACATTTGAGAAGTGTTGCAGCCAAAAATTAGGTTTCCCTTTGTGAAGAAAAATAATGCAGGGACCCCCAAAAATGCCAAGAGTGGAAGGGTTTAGGAAAATTCATCTCCAAAGGCAAGAACACTAAAACTAAGGAACATTAAAACTAACAGTGTTAAAAACACCAGGCCTTGGGGAAAGGCGCCCTCTCTGTTCTTTTAGGGCTTTTGTCATCCCTGGCCCACTGACTATGGGGGACTTCAGAAATGTCTGCAAGAACTTATCTTCTCATAGCAGGGAGACTTCTGTATGCAGCAGGAGAAAACAGCTAAAGCTGTCTCTGGCAAAAATGCCTCTTCCAGGCAGGAAAGATTTCTAAGCAAAATGAGCCCCAACTCCTTGCAATAAATCCTGTGGAAAGGGTCTTCTACACTGACACCCCTAAAGATTCTAAGAGATTGAAAGAAAAGTGTGGGTGTTGTCTCTCAAAAAAGCTGTTTCTGACCCACAAAATGTCTAGGTGGGATTTAAGTAAAACAGGCAGAGCTTCAAACTTCAGAACTCTGCTGTTCCTGAGCTAGGAAAGGATTTGCTGTGGGGAGTGTCGTCATTCAGATTAATAACAAAATTTGTAGCCTTTAATATCAATGTCCCCTCAAGGCATGTTCTATTCCATGTTCTCTGTCACAGAGAGATGTCAATACAAGAGCTCAAGAGCTGAAAATACCCATCTAAGATCTCTCCAAAGACCCTGAAATATGAGATGACACCTCTTTACAATCACCTGTGCACTGAGTGAAGATGTCTTTGCCTAACAGGTAGGAAAGAAGGGTAGACCAGGTATGAAGAACTGAGACTATAGAGAGAAACTAAATCAGATTCCTGATTTCCAGCTACTGTGCTTAAGCTACACCTATCTGCACAAAAACTGTGAACATTTATTAGCTTTAAATCTTACATTATGTTCCAGCTATGCTATTAATGACCGAAATCTAAATGTTTGAAATTCTCCATAACAACTGCACAGATCTAGTGAATACAATGTGTTACCTTTTTCAGTGTGAAATTTGGAGATTAAAGGGGTAGTGAATGGAAAGCCAGGTAAATTTTAAGTCTAGTTGTTCATTGTAGCCCTTTGTAAACAAAGAGCCCTGTTATCACCTGATAACTCTCAGGGTTGAAAGTAGAAAACCAAAGGAAAAGTTGGGTGCATTTTGACAGGAGCATTGTAACCCTCAAATTCTCCCTTTCATATAAAGAATCACTCAAAGCTGTGAATTTGTCTCAGGCTAGAGATACTATTCTCTGCATATTTATAATTCCTAAGGTTTGCAGTGGAATATGTGAGGCCTCTTCACTGGTTTAGATGAAATCTGAGGAGCAGCAATGTATTTCCTTTAGTATGGGGTTTTTTTTGGCTTGTTACATTTTTGTCTGAGTTCTTCATCTTTCTGTCTTTACTGTTACATTATTGTTCTATACAGCTAAAATGTTAAACCTACAGAGAGATTATTTTGAAAACAGTTGCAGTGCTTTGTAATATGGAAGTCAATGGCCCTCTAGAACTCCTAGTTGAATAAATCAAAAATTTTACCTTGAGAAAATTATTGAGGAAGCTTAGAGGAAGTGATTTTGTTATATATATTATTTTCTAAAAAGACGAAAGTAGGAATTATCATAGGCTTCAAAGAGTAAGGGGGAGAATTGGAGTCTCTCCAGCAAAGAGGGAGACATTTGTCATCTATCAAAAGGACTAATCATATTCAAATATTTGAGGAAATATGATCAAAATCAATTCTTTATTCTTCTTCCCACAGGCCTTGTGAAGGCTGTGAGGGGGTTATCCCATACAATGGAGAACACTTATTTGTCCAAGTACCTTAAAGTTGCAAAAAAAGGTAATGTTAGCATAAAAGTAATGCAAATTTCTTCTTGTCCAAATACTGTGGCTTCTGAGACACTGGAGCAGCTTAATAAGGATGAGAATTCCGACAATTCCAGCAATATGCTTGTTGTCTCTGAAGTGCTGTGATGACACTGAAAATACTTCCTCAGAATTAAATTACAATCGAGAAAATAGCTGGAATTTCTTATGTAGATGTATTTTTTTCACTTACAATTCTTAAATAAAAAAAAAAGTTTTGATTCTGTAACTTCTCATTTGAATAATATGAAAAATGGTTGTATTATACAATGTCTATCTGCACCCTTCTGCAAGAGAAGGGTTATCACTGTGCTATTTTGTTTGTCTAAATTAACTCATTCTAACCCTTATTCTGTTACTGTCAAGCTGATTTCTATTCACAGTACCTCACTTCTGCAATAAATAGTTTTGACTTCTTGTGATTTTTCAAACATGAATGCATTCTTTGTCTTGATTAGATACTACGATCCAGCTACAAGTATTTAATAAGGCATAAAAAAGAGCCCATTTCTGTATCTGTGAACCAGTGCTTTAAAAACCACATCAATGCTAAGTAGTTTCATAAATGCATTGAAATAATCTATGATTTGAGTAGAGGTTACATAAATTAAAGCTTATTTAAGAATGAATGTTCTTTCTAGCCAGCCAGAATCTCCCAGTTCACAATTATGTGAACTATCCTATATACAATATTTCTTCTGCTGAGCATGATATAACTTATTACTAATGATATTCTCCTCTGAGTGATTCTTACCTAACTACGTAACATACAAGAACTGTAAGTTTATTGCAGTGACCAGAGATTCAGTTATAAAGGTGTGAAGAAATGAACAGACTACAGCTCTAGTGAAGTTTTGGGCTATGGTTATTAAAATATTTACAGCAGTAGGTAAATTTCTGCAAGCTGGAGTATCAGGTATATCTAGACAAACAACTATTTAGGACACTTCAGACTTCAAATCAAGCAACATCCCATAAGAACTTTGCCCCTTCTGACCTTTGTATGATGAGGATTTTCAGGGAAAAGATAGTCTTTCATCGTGTCTTTTATTCCCAACATAAGGGAGAGGTTGCCAGTACAGCGATGAAGGCTCATTATACAGAATAAAAGTGGGAGCTGTTGACAGAAACTGCATTTTGAGTACCATCAAACACACCTTATTCCCTTTCCTTCCCATTCTCTTCTCTTTCATATGACTGCTCTTCAGGATTTCACTTCCAAATAAATATTTGGCACTTGTACCCAAAAAGACAAACAAATACGCAGAGAAAAATTTGCCTGAGTATTCACAGTATTCAAAATTCTGTGGCTAGATGAATGGATAAATGACAACAGTGATGAATAAATAGTGCCTGGGCCTGCCAAAACCCAGCATTAGAAAGTATAAACAGAACAATGCTGAAAACAGATGGATTCATTTTGAGTTTTATCCTTTTTCAGTCAAGGGATGTTAATGAGGCAACTTCCCTTTGCACTGTGATCCTGACACCACGTGTGCTAACACCAGCAAGGAGATGGACTGGCCCAGGGGCTGAGTGCCAGCTGCCTTTCCTCAGGGCTAAGTAATCATTACCAAAACTACAAAATCTTCCTGCTGAATAATGACAGAAGTGAGCTGCAACAGGCATCAGAGCCATGCAGTTCCAGGAATCGGTATTTGTGAGTCTTCGCACTGGATTGATTGCAGAAAGCTAAACCGTGGGGGTTGGATTGCTGGGGTGGCACGAGATGAACCGAAACCTGGTAAGGTTTTACAGGCATGGGAAGTGCTCCATCAAATCAGCCCCGCTGCCTGTTTGCTTTGCCAATGGCCAAAGCTCAGTGGGTATGGGAGGCAGGTGCAGTCTGTTCAGCAATTGGCAGCAGTGCAATACAGCAAGTTTTTCCTGAGGAAATCAGTCCTTTAACTGCCCCTCTTAGAATACAAATAACAAAGGTTGTTATGAAAGCTATAGCTTATGGGAGTTTCAATTTCAGACTGGTTAAAACAAATTTTAAGTGTAATGAAGTTAGGCCTGAAATAAAACTCCAGATTTCAAAATTACGTGTATTTGGCAAGCTCTGGTCCAAATACCCAAAATATAATAATACGTCTGGACAAAAAGCCAAGAACAAAATCATGTCTTGGTCTGCTCCTGAGAATTTGGATACAGTTTCTAGAAGGAAATTATAGGAGAAATTACATCTTCCAAAGACAATTGCTTATTTTTGACGTTCCCAGGGGAATTTTCTAGTAGTGGGTCTCCACTTTGCTGTGGTCTCATCCCCCTCAGCGCCTGCTGCTGCCTCCTGCAGCTTTTCTCCTTGTGCTGCACCTCCTTCTCCCTTGTGGCTCTGCTGCTGTTTCCTTTCAGAAGGAGAATTGTTCCCCTGTTTTGCTCTACAACTTTCTCTGTGTCATTGTTGGGTGCAACAAAACTATTTCTATGTTTTAAATCAGTCTATTATATAGCAGTGAGGTATCCAGCCTGTGCTGCTAACAGATGAAATATTTCCTGATAGAGCTCTGTAAAGCCATTTTTCACATATATTTTCCTTCCAGGCATCTTGAAAACTACTTTTGGCCTTTGATCCAGGGAAGCTCATGTGTGACCCAGGTGTAATTATGGCCTTCACTGGTGGGATCTGTGTTGGGACACCTGTGAGCTGGAATGTGTCTCACCTATGGAAATAAGTATTTTATAGCTACATGAAAAGCAAAGGAAATATATAGCTGTAAGATTATTTTAAAGAGAAGCCAAGAAAAAACAAGCTTGTGACTTTTCAGCCAGCAAGAAAATTAAATCATGAAGCAAGAGTGTTTGAAAACAAAACCCATGGTACTCCTTGCTTTCTCTTGTGCTTTGCATGTCTCATAACTCACCTTCAATACACCTGGTTATCTCACAAAAGTTGTTGTAAAGTAAGTTATTCATGTGTGTATATACACACGCTCATATATATATTTAAAGTATAATTTCCTTATGATAATTTTGAGTACTGCTACTGCTAAATGAAGACTTGACCCTAACTCTTTGACTACACTAAAGCAAGAGGCCTAATGGCATTTTCTGTGCTTAAATATATTTGCTGAAAGGAGTTTAATAACATAATCATGTTGTTGCCTTCTGCTGTCATTTCTTAGGTTATCTATCATCTAGCTGATTGGACCCAATTCCCCAAAGACTTCTGGTATTCTAGATCATTTCCTAATCAAATATGGTTGTTACTTCTGTAATTTTCCTTATCCTACGGCGGGGGATGAGGGTGGGGAAGACATGTTTATTCTTGTTCATTCCATGCAGATTTTGAAATCAGAATCCTATCATAGTCCCATTTCCTATCCTCCCCATCCTTGATTTCATTTTGTCTGGTCACTTGGACAATGCAGTCATGCTTCTACTGCCTTACCAAGAAAATGTTGTTATCAAATATATATAATTTGTTGACCAACAGTGGGGGCTTTGTGAGACTGCAGAAGAGCCATATACCATATTCATCACCCCAGCTGGTGAGGTTTTTTGATTGCTGTGGCAATTTTGTTGAATTAGGTGGCCCACTGGTTTTCCATCAGCCACAAGATGATAATAGTCGTATAAGGGGAGCAATTACTAAGTTTCCAAGGGATGGTCCAACCACAGGGAATATTCCTAATTTAAATAAGCTATAACTGCCAGTGTATATAGATTTTTTTTTTTTTCTTGAACATTTCTAACTTTAGCTATGAAGTGAAATAATAAATTGTGCTCCCTCTTGTTCTCGTTCAGGGACTGTGCCTAATCCTGGAATTACTGACATCTGTATATCATTTCAATGGTAAATTACAGCTGGGACATACTAACCCCTCAGTGTGAGTAAGAACTGTTCCTAAATGATTGGAAAGTTCTTCACATGATATAGTTGATTTATAGTCATTTGTTTAGTCTTCATTCTCTTCTGATAGCTGTGCAAATTTTGTGCTATTTTCTTAGCCCCAGAGTTGATTGTTTAATCAGCAGAAGAATGGTCTTTCTGGTAAAAATTAGATTTCAGCTAAACCTGATTTTAGGTGAATTGCCCTTTCTCATTGACAGCTTCCTCTCCTTCTCCCCTTCCACCCCCCACTCAGTATAAGTACAGCAATGATGGAAACCTGGAATTAACATTTCCATGGAGATGATGCCATTTCCTGGCTTGCTCCAAAATAATTTCAACTTCAAAATTCTTTTAACTGCTAATTTGAGAAAAAGGGTAATAAATAACACAAATATATTAATGACTAAAACATATTATTTCATTTTAGATATCTTATGCCCAGTTTTCTAATAATGCATTCTATGATTGCCTAACAAGAGGCTGAGCGCAAGAAATACAACAATGTAACTCAAAATTTGTGCTTCTTATCTCAGTTGCCAGTAAATAATATTTGAGTAACTGTTTAGACATCTGTTAAAAGCCACTCTCCTTGAAAACAGTAATGAATAGTGGCTTTTTCATTTGGAAGATGGTGGTAAAACTGTATAGAGGTTAAAAATTTACTTTATTTCTCAAAATGCATGGCTTCTAGGCCTTATACCCATGTCATTGCTGTCCAAGGAAAAGTAAAATTAGAGTTTTATTTAGAAAAGGGCTAACCATTTAAATAATTGTAACCTAAAATTCCTCCAGAGGAAGGAGACTTTCACTGGCTTCATGAAGACTATCAAATGCTTACTTAAGAAACCCTAAAGAAATTCAGAAAAACTTTAGCGAATCACCTTCCTCCTTGGAGGTGCCGAAATTGGAAAGTTAGAAGTTTGGAAAGCTTCTGAAGCTTCTCAAGAAATAATATTTTGTAAGTGTGAACTAGAATTTGAGGAATAACAGTTAGAAGAAATAGAAATGGAAAGTTATTTTTAGAAGATGATGGCTGGACTTTATGAATTTAAAAGGACTTTTCCTATTGAGACAATTCTGTGATTCTCTAGAATATGTCTTGCTGAAATACGTAGGATGTGTTTCCATAAGATGCTGGAAGGTTATAGAGACAATATTTGTCTCTATATTCAGTGCTTTAAGATTATATTATTTACAGGGCAAACCCATTGTTTCTACTTATTCTGCTTACTCCATTCAGTATATATGATCTATTTTACTGACCCTTAATTATTTCTAAGTGGTTTTCAATAAATTATCTTGCAAGAGACAGCTACAAATAGTCTTTGACTCTTATCTGAAAAATCTATACCATCTTTAGAATAGAAGAAACAGTGTTCTAAAAATGGCGAGTAATAATAAATTTCACAAAATAAATGTAAATATATTTTATAATTCCTCTTTCCCTTTTTCCAGTTCTTTTGTTGAGGGTTGTTTTTTTTCTTATGCTTCCCAATTTTCTTTTGTAAGCTCCCAATTATATGCAACACTTCAGAATACATGTCAGCTTAAAGACAATAATGATGTCATCTCTGCCCAGGAAAATCAATTGTGCATGTGCTTAATTCTCATATTAACAAGTATATTCTATTCTCTACATGCATGTCTAGAACAGAGAAGACAAGTAAATTCAGTAGGCCTGAGTACTTTGATGGAGTCTTGATTTTAGATACATTAAAATTGTATGTATTTTAACTTTCTCAACCACATTAGAAATACCTCTAACACTTTCCTAGCACTGGTAATTATTCTGTGCTTACTTGCTTTTAATTTCAACATTTATTCACTTACTCACAAACCCCATAATTTTACAAGATTTCTATAATTGAGAGTCCCTCCCTTCTCTATTGTAAGTTTAAATATTAATGGTAAACTTTTTCAAAATCAACTTCTGGTTGTTTCTAGGAAGATCCCTTAGTGACATATGGAGTGGTTATGATTGGTGGATATAGAAAGAGAGTTTAATTAAAATATTCTTTCTTTTTCCAAGATACGAACCTCAGAATGGTCTTTGAGGACTCCCTAGAAATTAAATTTCCATAGTCAGCATTCAACTTGGATTTCCTCATATAGAAAACATTAAAGGAACTAGTGAACTTAAAATGCATATGAAGTGACACAGAGCAGGATAATTCTGTTCTAATTTAGAAGAAAACAGTGGCCCAACTTCTTCTTGAAACATCAATAAAATTCTAAATCTATTAACATCTTCAAATACTCAGAAACTTTAATGAAAGTGATACTCATAAATAAATCAAATACTACAATTGTGAAAAGAAGCCTAAAAAATGTGAAAGATATGATACAACCAAACCTACTCATGAGCCATACATTCATCAGCTCATTCATCCTACAACAAGCTGGATTTAAAAGCAAAAATATGGATAATGCAAACCATCAGCGTAATTTGGTTTGTTTTGTGGAAGTTTGATTATCTTTGCTGCTCCCTTTCCACTGGGGGTCCAGTTTATTCTTGCTGAAATTGTGTCTGGAATGAGTTTCCATATATAATCTATCAAGACATATATATACACATGTACATATGTGTGCGTATATCTATCTATAGGTATGTAAATATTTTTATTTTGATCAGTCAAATATGCAGTTCAGCAAGCCTGCCCACACACTAGAGGTCTGTGCATGTATTTGATAGGGAACTAAATATTGAAAGAATATATTAAAAGTTGAATGGCTTGTATGATTTTTTTTTTATGCTAGACTGGATCTGAAAAAGCATCTATTTTATATAAAAAATTAAGAGACAAAATGGCAACAGTGGCCATGTGTCTGAAAAGCTTGTTTTATTTCAAATAGCCAGGTGCAATATCTTTCCTCCCACTTCTACCCATCATTTCACTTTTAAAACTGGCTCTAAAAAGAATTAGTGTCAAGGTCCAAAGTGATAGAATTTTGTTACATTGTTGCATGTAAGCTTGTTTTTATTATTACCTTAACATGAATTTTTATGGATATATTTTTAATCGGTTTCTTATCAAACATTAAAACCAAATAATGCTACAGTATTCCATTTAAATGGCAATATATTTTAATTATTCATTATCAATAAATGAGACAGTAGATTTTAAAAGTAGACAGATCATATATGATTTGCTGCTGCAGTCTGTATCAGCTTGATGAAGAGAAGATGCCCCACTTCTTTTTTTCTTTTAAGTAATTATTCTCCTAATGGATATATTTGTCCTGAAAAAGACAATTCTTCCTCTGTGTCAAACATTTTTAGAATCATAAGTCTTATTTTAATTTGAAGAGAAGAAAAATTTAGATAAAAATGCCTTCACTTCCTCTAATAAGTAAGATACATAAGTAGTTATCAGAACAAGACAGGAAAACATATTCAGATCCTTCTCAATATTTAATAAGGAAGTGTTACTAACAACTCAAAAAAGCAAAATGGTACATAGGATTATTTTACTACCCGTCTTCATCCTGATCAGTATTTCAATTTGAGTGACTTGTCCTCTAAAATTTTTTAGGCAGCCTTTCTTGTTTCGAAGTGTGCTGAGCATTACTTTGTTAAAGTTGGTATTAAATACATGGCTGTGGGGTTTATGGGATTTTTTTATGGTTTTGTTTTAGGTTTTTGTTTTGGGTTTGGTTTTTTTTTTAACCCTGAAAGGCAAGTTTCACTCTGACAGTAAATTCCAGTTTGATGGTTAAGTGAGGGTAAATTCTTCCACCACTCAAGACAGAGCTTTTTGGGGGGGTTGTTGGTTGGTTGGTTTTGTTTTGGTTAGTTGTGTTTGAGTTTATTAGGTTTTTTTATTTGGGTCTTGTGGTGATTTGGAATTGGTTTTGGTTTGCTGGTTTTTTTTCCTTTGCTAATGATACTTCCATATTTTCTGAAAGTAGTGCTGCTTTGTAGCCTAGATCACTATCAGTTCATTTTTATTTTCAGTGTTTCATTTTTTTTTTTTGCCTTTGAAAGAAAATAAAGGCTCCTAATACCATCATAACTGTTATGAGTCTTCAGGAAAATCTGTATTTCAGTCTCTATGGGATGATATCTAAGAAGTATTGGCTGGGAGCCTATATGGATGTGTCCTCATCAGTATGCACCATCATGTGAATAATATTTTTGGGGGGAGGGGTTTTTGTTTGTTTTCCCCCCTTTCTTTCACTTCCTAGGACTTCAACTTCAGTTGATGAAGTGCTGTAAGTCCCACTTTGTGTTTTAAGGCACTATGCCAGACAAATAATTTTAACAAAATGAACCAAACTTGTCACAAAAAAGAAAGAAGGAAATTGGAAAAAAAAAACAATAAAAGAAAAGACCCTTGAGAAGTTCTGCACTTTCTCTCCTGAACCTGGCATCAGCAATAGAAGTCCTGTTAGAGCACCAAAAAGCACTCTCTGAGGTAGAACTCATTCTCTTAATTAAAAATCTTTGATTCAAATTTTTTTCTTACAACAATAATCCTCTGTCACATTTATATTTCCAAAGTTTTGTTCTGAAGAGCAAAGTGAAGCATAAATTCTATGAAAAAAAGGAAGCTTGTGCAACTGACTGAAAATCCATTTTTGAAAGAAGTTAATGTTTCTGGATGTTTAAGATGACAAATTGATGTTCTTCATAAAGGAAGGCAGCAGTATTTGTCTCATGAAAGGTAATGAGAGATGGCTGATGGCATCTTAGACATTTGAACATCTTCTTGGCTGAATCTCATTCTAAAAAAGGTAGGAATGAGGGGATTGTCCCTCTTGAGACAAGCATAACTTGACGTCAGACACTGCTCTGCAAGAGCAGCCCGACACAACTCCTGCGTTTTCTGCTCCATTACAACTTTATATGACATCATCTCTCGGCTAAAATAACATGGGCCACATCAGCTTCAAGCAGAGAGGGGGAGAGAGATGCAAATAATGGTTTAACACACGAACTGTAGCTTAGTTTTTATTAACCGAGCCAAGCTCAGCCTTGTAGGCTTTTACAGGGCCCTTCAGGAACCTTTGTCTCCACTTCCCGAACTCCTTGGACGATTCACAGCAGATAAATCCCCCAGGAAGAAGTTATCCTTTGAAGTTATCCCATGACACGTCATCCATGAGGTGCCACGTGGCTGTTCATGCCGTGGGAGGGTTGGGAGCCACACAAGGCCCCACACGGCAGCCCCGGTTCCTGACCCGCCGCGCCACCACGGCTGCGCGACAGCAGACGTGGGCAGCCACGTGCTGCGTCTGGGTTTCACCAACGTTCCAAATCTGGGTCTCACAATGTTTGCTCGGGCATGGAGAAAGTCTGGGAATTTGATCTTGGCATGCACTTGGAGCCAAAAATACAGAGCGGCAAACGGGCCTATGAAAGACCTGGCTGAAATTCACCCCTGTTATCCCAAATGTCACTCTGAATGTTCTCAGAGACTTTTAGGCTCCCTCTAGGCTCAGTCGTGCCAGTGATATCTGAAGGCAAAGAGCTGGACCTGTCAGAAGCAAGTCACACTCAGCATATTAATTCACTAGCTTTACAAATGTGATTCTTTAAAAGATTTTTTGTTTTGTAATATAGATTTTTGTGATTTAAACTTTGAATTAACACCTGCTTCGGTATCTGTATCTCAGTCTGTATCCCATTACACATGCTTCGGAATGTCATTTAATTGCTGTTACTAGAGGGGTATTTTATCATCACTCAGTAAAACATATTTGCAAGAGGTCTAATTTCTCAATTCTCAAGCAAAATCTCCGCAGTTGTTCCGTAAGACAATACAACAAAAATATCCAGAGTATGGGTGTACATTTACATTTTGCTTATTCAAGTACTGTGTTGCACTTAGGCTGGCTCTCAATTCGCAGTAATCTCTTCAAGGCTTTCCTTTGTACATTATGTTCAAAACAAAGGAAATTATATATGGTAGTAGATGCCAAATTCAACTTGCTAAACCATAGCTAGTGTGACTAGCTAATAACTTCCTGATCCATCACTCTGCATTTTGAAGTTTTGCAAGGATCTTCGCTTTTGAGACTGAAATGCCTTTTCTTTTTTAATCAATTGTGTTTAGATCAGTATCTACTGTCTGTGAAACTTGTTTAGGTTAAGATTTGATCACGAATTTGAAATGGCCCAGATTCATTTAAGAGGTTGTCTTAAAATATGTCTGATAGACTTGGGCGATTTCTGATTGTACTTCAGAGCCAGTTGCTGACTATGGGACGAAATCAAAACCACCTCACAGTTCACTTTTTTTTTGGCTTAAAGTTTAAATCCAATTCACAGACAGGAAGGGCTTGAACCCTCCACCCCAAGATTTGCTCATCTCTTTTGTACCTGTACAATATTAGAGTGCAGTTATTATTAGCAATACCACTTCAAATGTTGCTTGCCTCCTATACAAGGCCCTGTTTTAAGTAATAAGTTTTTCTATAATTATCATGGTGGTGTTGTGTTGCTAAAATTATGAACGACATTGCACGAAGTCCTCTAGGAGGAATACAGAATCATCATAGACATCACATAGCTGTGTAAGCCAGATTTCTTTTAAAAATGCACCCTATTTTTTTTCTTAAGTAAGAGAGGAAATATTATTTTTCCATGATTTATATAATTTTTACTTTCTAAAAAGATACACTATATGAAAAATGTCACAAGTTCTAGTAATGTTGATGTTCTTGTGTCTCACACCAGCACAGTTATGTTCAAAAAGTAGGAAAGTTTCAGATGTACTTTGTTTTCCTTCTATAGTCTTTGAAAGATTTTTTATTTGTAAAATCTGAGAGGCAAAATCAAGGTGTCCCTTTTGGATTTTTGGATGTACAGTTTCTTGACAAGTGTCTTTGCTATATTTTAGTTAATACAAATAATCACGACTAGCTAGAGAATATAAGATGCAAAAATTAATGCTTAAGCTCTAGTTATATTAACAAAGACTTTGTCAGTGGACTTTTGGCACTCATAAAAATTAATTTTTTTTTCTAATCTGCATTTCAGATCTCTGGAATAGATTCATAGCCGATGCCCAGCTTGGGTGCTTGCTCTAGATGCTGAAGTTATAGAGCTAAGAAACTGCCTGATATATCTTCATGTGCTTTAATTATGGTTATGGAAAGGAGTGGATATTCGTGAAGTAGTGCGTTCTCTAGTTTAAGCCTTCTGACATTTGCTGCATTAAGTCTGGTTGATTGAAATGTATGATTCTCAATTGCTTTTCTATTGTACATGGTTTCAAAAATGCACTCAAGTTGTTCAATAGATTGCATTTCACCCAGATTTAATTTAAAGTGGTGATCATTAAGTGCTGCTGTGAATGGAATTTATACAGCAGTGATAAACTTACAATACCCTTCAAACTGAAGGTTCTCAGCACACTTTACAAACTCAAACTGTAAATGGAGAGAATAGAAATGAAAACAAAGCTTCAAAAAATACCAAACCTTGCATCTATGACTTATTCAGCATTTAACTGCCTTGCAAGAGTTTTAAAAATCAACAAAGGGTCAGACATTGACTATGGTTTTATCAAATAATTACTTGTCTATCAAAAGATTATCTAACATAACAAAAGAAAACCCAACTGTTCTCCACTAGTAACATTAAAAAATATTATTTAATAAAAACAGAAACTAACTAAATCACTGGAATATTTTAGAAGGAACGAACCATCTATCACCCACGTAAAGGCCATCAAACATTGGTGAGCATACCAATGCCTTATTTAGTGATTTTATTTTGCACTCTATTTATGAATCAGGAATTGTTCTTAGTTTTAAGCTCAAATTCTCCTGTTTCAGTCTCCAATTAGTGTACCTTCCTCTTCAAGGGAACCACACATTCTAAATTAATCCCTTTTGTCTCTCTGCAACTAGAATTACCCAATATGTATCTTTTCCTTCTTTGATTCACCTCTGTACATTCAATACTTCTAAAGCCGTTCAAATTCCTCCTTTCTGGATTATCAAGATGAGCAGGGCTTTCCTGAAGCTGTGTTGTGAGCAGGGATGGTTTGACTCTAAAATTCATCTGGGTGTGAAGGTTTGCTCAGCCAGCAATGAACTGAAATGCAGGGTGGAGCTCCTGCTCATGTTGTGAAACGAAGAAAAATGATCCAGAATTTGAAAAGAATTATTAAGAGGAAAGAAACACATTACAACTAATGTGCTGCACAAACAGGTCCCAGGCAGGAGGTACAACATATTACATCTTCTAATTAATTGTTCACACGTTTGTTCAGCTAAAACTGCCCACCTGCAAGGCTTGATGTGTGTGTGACGGAAACAAAGAGCAAACTAAGTGGTGCCAGTTGTCTGTGTCTTATCAAGAACTTCTACAGAGGTGAGGAACTTTAAGCAAGCTTAAATAAAGATATCTAAGTAATTTTTTGATTTTTTAAGTAAGATTAGACTATCCCCTAAATATGTTTAAAAAATTTGTTCAAGTAGTGCTAATTACTGAAGCCTGATCATGCAGGAAAGGACTTCAATCCACTGCTGATGTTTGCTGTTCTCTTGTTTCACAGGAGCTTTCCCTTAATCAATCATTCAGGCTTTTTTTTGCCTCTTAACCATGAAGCAAGGAAATGGTCTTTGTCGGCCTTTTATCGAAGAAAACAACAACCAAGACTTCTCAAAAAAACCCCTAGCCCACCACAACTACTAACAACAGTACTGGTGGATACCCATTTATTAATTTGGTTAGAATTAGCACAGTACATGGCTCAAATTCTGAAAAGTGGCTCATCAACCTCCTCTTTCAGGAGAGGAAGAATCTGGTAGAGACACAAGAGACACCAGTTTGTAAGGCCATCCCTTCCAAAGTGTGGAGTGGGGGATATGCCTGAGAAGTGAAGGGATATATGGATAGGGATGTGGCATTGTCAGGACTCTAGACACAGCTTTAGCATCAGGTATCCTACAGTCCAAGTTCAAGAGATTGCCCAAATAGGACTAGAAGGGTTTTTGTCCACCCAAAGCCTGGATGGTTTCATGTCACAGAATTTCCACTGATTGCTTGGTGATGTTTCATCAGTCAAGAATAGAAAATAAGGAAGGCCTCATCTTTCACATTAGAGTGGAAAAGGGTGAAATCTCACAAAACACATACAAACCAGACACTAACATTTCTGTGCCTGTCACTGTTGCATCATTTGGGCCTTTTCACTCATTCTGAGGATTCAATATTTTAAAATGTCTCTCTGTAAAACTCAGTAGAGATAGTCCCATCTTCAATAATAGATTTGCCATAATGTTTTCCTCCCTTCACATACCTCTTAAATCAAGCATTTAATGTTGATGGTTGACATGGATATACTGACAGTTTTGCATGAATTAATTACTGAAAAAGGAGTTGGAAAAAGCTGAAAAGGGTTTATTTATTATTATTAAACTGACCATGTATCCATGCTGCTCTTCTGAAAATAAAATTGAGAAGAAAGAACTGAAAAAAAGTATTTGAAATGTATGGTTTAGAATTTATTCTATTTTTCGGTCTACAGTATATAATTTTAAGAATCAAGGCTGCTGGCTTGAGGTGGAAATTCTCGCTCTAAATTGTAAACAAGATTGCTTTACTGGTATTGCTTAATAAGCTGAGAGGAAGTGAAAATGAATACTGAATTCCAATACTGAAACAAATATAAGCCCAAAGTTGGTAATTTAATAGGTAAGAGCGAACTTTTATTCAGTTCCTTTTGTTTAAAAAGAAAAATATTAATTATCTTTGTAACAAAGCACAAAGACAAAAGACATGCTCAATATTTTCCTACATCTGCTGACAAAAATCTAAAATGCATAAGTCTACGTGATCCAAGCACACAAGTGACACCTAACCTTTGTAAATCAGTGCACTGCACTGTGGAATGTGTTGAGTTAGTAATAGAAGTCATATAAGTGGTGTACTCCCCTCATTTGCATGCACTCCTGTTTCACAACCATATTTCCTTTAACACTTCAGCCTTCCCTGTACCTTCTGTGTTTGGCTTTGCACTCGCCCAGCCTGTGGTAATAACCCCAGGCAAGGAGCACAACGGGGGAGGCTGCCAGCAGCAGAGGCAAGGGTTTGTGTGGCACATGCCAGCTCAAACACGGGCACTTCCTTTTTCTGTTTTCCTGCCTTCTGAGGCCAACCAACCAGAGAGGAAATTTCTCCATTCCTGGAACATCTGGCTTAGGCTCTCAATGCTCATAATTATCCTCCTGGTCCCAGCTCTCTGCAGGTGCAGGGAAGTGCAGGGCAGGTTCTCTGAGAACACAGCTCTACAGTGGATATCTATAAATCTTAGCTAAACGCACGTCATAGGATTTAATATGCTTTTTTTTTTCCCTGAGAAAGGGTCTCCTGATAAAATACCAGTTGGAATAATATTACACTAAAAGCTTATGAAACCCAGGGCAAAATATCCAACTCTTAGTAAACGTAGAGTTTTGTATTGTAACAAAAATCTGCATGTCAGCATCTAAAGCAGCCATAACACTTAGGCCTTTACCTCATTCACTTTTTACCCCTTCTCTCAACACAGGCTTTCACTTCTCAGGCACTTACTTGTCTTCACCCACCTCTTCAGTCAACCACTTGCTCTCCTCATCTCCAGAAGAACCTTCCCACATGTTCCCTGGCAGTCATACACTGTTGTAGTCCACATTTGCTCTTACAGAGGCTCTGACCTGTGAATGTCGTTGGAGCTGTGACCTGTTCCTTCAGCCCAGCACAGTTTGCCCAAACAGATGGTAAATAATGGCCTGCAACACCTACTTATCTTTCTGTGCCTCCCTCCATATGGTTCCTGTATTAGAGCTGGAAACAAACTGAAGGAGTTAGAGTGACTAGGAAATTAATTTCATTAAGCTCAACAAAGCTGCTGTTAAAAATTCTTGTGTTCTTGTACTGGTATGAATGGTTGTGTGAGTCAGTTCAGACTTGAGATGAGAATATGTAGTTTCCTTGATTTTACTGGGGTTAAACACACCTGTACCATGCCTAAACCTTACTGTGTGGTGTATGAGTCTTTATGCAACTCTAGTATATGTATATATAGTATACATATATATATATATACATTGTATATATATATATGTGAGTTTCTAATTTTCCCAAGACATTCATCTCATGATGTGTGTGAGATCTTGCAGCATTAATATGTACATTCAATGTACATATACATTGCAGAATATTTGTAAATGTTCTGATGCTACAGAAGATTGCTCAGGCTTGGAAAGGGGTAATGCCACTTGCTTCTTTTGGTGGTGGTAGGCGAGATAGTATTTAAGTAACCTGATATTAAAATGGATGTTTTTAGATGATAGACTTAGTTATATCCTCTTTGTGCTTAAAAGGAACTGATTAAAAAGGTCAAGATTTCAGGGTCTTGGACAACATCTCAAAGGGAGCCTGTAAAGGGTCATGAGTCTGACTGTCATTTCGTGATTTAGCTTTCAATGAGACTTAATGTCAAAGGCCAGAATGATTGTGCAGCTACTTTTGATATATTTTTTTCTCAATTAGTTACTTGGGACCAAATCTCCAAGAGAGAGCTACAACATGAGGGATGCACAAAACCTGAGAGACAGGGAGCAACAAAGTGTGATCACTACACAAGGAATACACTTGGAAGCAAGGAAAAGGCAGGAAGAAACTCCAGGCTTCTTGTACCTTCGTTGGGGTTGGCTCATGGATTTTGCATTGAAAACTCACAGAACAAAAGGCACAGCCAAGTGGGTTTAATTTACTTTCCTGACCCCAGACCTCTCTCACACCTTCATATAGTTGCCTTAATCACTTGTTTGTAGTAAAAGCAGGAGAGGAGGCCTTTCACCCCTCTCCCACTCTGACATGAAATAGGGCCATTTCATTTATGCCTTACAAGGCACAGTTGAGGATGCCTTGTATTGAGGATGCCAAAATACAAATATATTTTGTATATTTTAAATATTTTTTTAAATCTTGTTTTCAACATTTGTGTTATAAATCTTACCTAAACCAGCCTCTGGAGCAGGGGCTGTGATCCAGGTGTTTCTGCCCCTCAGTGAATGTCCCTACCCCAAAGCTGTGATATCATACTCATTGCTTCTTGCTTTTTACCACAGACTTTTTATTTATTTATACAAAGTGAAAGAGCTTCATCAACAAGGCTTGCAAGATTAACAAAATATTTCATAGCCAGGAATTCAAAGCACTCTGTTAAAGAATGAGAAGAATTTGCTACCCAGTGCTCCATACTTTGTGACTATTGAATTTGGGAAGCCCCTACATGTGCTCACCATGTGCCTCTGGGATAGTCATGAATTAGACGTGGAGAATTCAGCTTTGCTGACACTGCAAGACTCCTAAACAAGCCTGGAAGGAAAAAATAGCACCTGGTTTAACATTGGAAGCAGAGGATTACAGGGGTAGATGAGGAATTTTTGGATGCAGGCACCTTAAGGTAAACAATGTCTTTGAAAGTCCTGGTAAATATTTGTTTATATCTTCAGATACTTGTCTAACTGTGACGATTTGATTCCCAATCAATTTAAGAACCTGTGCTTCTTGCATGTTATTTTAGGATTTTGCATTACATTTTTTCCACTCTAAAAGGAGTTTCCTAATGTGGCTCATCTGTTATTAGTAAGTCATTAATGAGTCTGTACCTTTGATTGTGTGAGTTACATGTCAAGTGAGAATTGTTTCAATGAAATGAATTCCTTTTTTGGTAATCAGTAGGACAAGTATTCATTGTTAGCATCTCTTTACTCTGAGAGATTTGGTCATTTTCCTTGGAATACACTAGTTAAAGCTTACTTTTAGCCTACATTTCTATTTTTCAGAGAAAAAAGAAACACACTTTCTTAATCTTACTAGGAAGAGATGCTTTGAAAATATCTGTCCTGTTTCCTAGGGTGCCTTTCTAACAGGCTGCATACACAGCTATAGATCCCAAGACCAGGGAAAAAAAAAGCATTACACCCAGTAAATATATAAAACTATTTTAAAAAACTACTAGTTTGCTGACATTTATGGTACTTGAAACTCGAGATAAAATTGAAATGGCACCAAAGACAGTATGCATGTTAGTAAATATTTTGATTTTTCACTGTCATCTCACCAGAACGGAACAAAACAGGTTATGGGAAAGAGGCAAACTGAGCGTCAGCACTGAAATTTCAGTTTGAGGAACTTGTGACTTCCTTGTACCTTGTGCAGAGTATTTTTAAGCATCAGGAACAAAAACCAACAAAGCCACTAGATGAAGAAAAAGACTAAGAGAATATTTAGTCTTTAGAGGCCAAGTGGCTGGATAGTACAGTCAAATGAAAACCTGTGGGAAGTAGGGCCCCATCCTACAAACATTTGTGTATCCACTCAAATTTGTTGAGTGAGCAGTTTGTTAAGTGCATATTAAAAAAAAAGGAATAGTGGAAGAGTCAACCTTAACCTAGCGATGAGAAAATTAAACACCATTTGAAGCAAAAAATAAACAGAGGGTCCTGTGCAGATTTGAACCAAACAGCCGGAGTACATGTAATTAGCACTTTTAAAAGGAATTGAATATTTGCCTTAAGAATCAATATTTCATGTAGCTTTAAAATTACAACACATGGCATGTTTTCAGTTATTTTTTCCTGAACCTACGTGCATGAGAGAGAAAAATTTATGGCATAATTATCTGATGTTGGCAAAAACTAGCAAACCAGATTTCTGGGACAATCATTCTAGTATTATTAAATCCAAGTAGCATCTTTAAAAAAAAAATAAAAAAGAGTGTTTGTGACCACATCACTGCATGGTATTTCTTTCAAAAATAACAAGACACTGCTAAAAGCACCAAGGCAGCCAATACTTGCAGCAGAGTCTTAGAGGCTCATCCCATGTGGATGAGGTTTGGTCTGTGTTGGTGGCAATGGACCTTTTTTTGCCAAATCCTAAGGCCCTTGCAAGGAAGTTGAGCTTTTTGAAGTATTTTTGCCTGCCTTGGTATTATACCTCATTTTCTCATAGTTCTACTTGCCCTATGACTTGCTTGGCTATGAAACAAAACCATGCCTTGTTCCAGGAGAGAACGTTTTTAAGGTATTGTTTATATACACAGGCATAAGCATAGGGGATTAATTTTTCTACTGCAGCAAAAACCCACGCAAAAAGTGAACTCTCAGTTGTGACAATATGGCATCACTCTTTGAAAACCAGACTCCCTTCATGGGCACCATCAAATACAGTGTATTTTTAATAGCTGTTAAAATTATTTGCCAATGATGAACATTCTGTGACTGCCCTGAAGTTAAAACTAGGTGGAAGTTTGAATTTAAAATGAGGAAGAAATCCCTGGATACATTACCCCAAACTGGGGCAGGCTGTGTTCTCATAGCTTCCCTGGGAAGCTTGGGAATATTCCACAATATTCTGTACTCGTGTATTTTCCAAAAGTTCGTAGTGACAGGATGAAGGGGAACGGCTTCAAACAGAAAGAGAGTAGGTTGAGATTAAATGTTGAGGGAAAAAATCTTTACTGTGAGTGAGGCGAGGGGCTCAAACAGGTTGCCCAGAGAAGTTGTGGCTCCCCCATCCCTGGAAGTGTCCAAGGCCAGGTTGGATGGGGATCTGAGCAACCTGGGATAGTGAAAGGTGTCCCTGCCCATGGCAGGAGGGTTGGAACTGGATGATCTTTAAGGCACCTTCCAATCCATGCCATTCTGTGATTCTACGATTCTACTGATAAAAGATACACAGACAAAACATAATACACTGAAGCTATAGAAGATGACCTATAAAAGGTTCCAGCCCAAGCTTTCCTTCACAAAATCAGAATTTTACTCTTTCATTATAGCATGGCCTTTCTAGTAAGCTAAAAGCACCCCACTCATTTCCAAATAATACTTATTTTGAAATATAGAGTTTGAACTTTCTTAAGTGCCTCAAATGGAAATAAAACAGACTTTTGGACATTGAAAAGCTCACTTCTGTACTTGGGCAAAATCTGAAATACAGTGTACTCTTTACAATACATGAGGATTGTAATTGTTTTCCTAATACAGTAATGGTAATTCCTTCTATGCACACCACAATGAAAAGCAATGGAACTTCTCATAAATTAATAAATTTGGTTTGTCATCAGATGGATGCTCTCCACAACATGGGACTTGATTTTTTTTCATTACACATCTCAGTGTAATGAAGAAGAACTTATGAAGAAGACCTTGAAAATGTGATTTAACTGAAGCAGATGCAGTGTGGGTGTTGTGAGTATGCCTGCACTCTAACCCAAAATAACATTATTTACTATTTCTCTGCTGAAAATAGTATAAAAATTAATCTAATTTGTATGGCAAACAAGTTTCAATGGCACATTCACTATCAAAATCATTGAATCAGTGAGACAACTCACGTGATAATTTTTTTTTAATGTACTAATCTGGATGCTTACTGAGTTACATAAAATATTTATAATTTTAAAACTTTAAATTACTTTAAATTGAATTTCCTGTGATAATCTTTGTGAAATGCCACGAAGTCAGAAAAGTATTCGTGTTTATAAGTAAGCATATTTTTAACTGCTCCAGTAAACAGACACATTTAAATCTATCACGCAACCTACTGGTCATCACCTAAACTTCTGAAGATTTAGATGACTTAAGCAAAATATTTGTAAAATAATTTAAGATCCTAATAGAGAAAAGTATCATTACCATCATGTATAGGTTTGAATCACAGTGAATTTCACAAATTAGGCAAATTTAACTTTATTTAGTCAACTAATATTCAGTGACATTATAAAAATTCATATGGAATTATCCATATGCATTGTGCAAGGTCACAAGAAGGTGAGGAAAGTTGACTTTCAAGGAAGAAGAAAGAAAAATTAACAAAAATTAACAAAAAAGGTAGGAATAATCACCTTAAGTGTAGACCAAGAGTGATACAGCTGGACAAACAAGACACAAGACGGTCTCTATTTCTCCTTCATCCACAGCACCCCCTGGTATGACAAGTATGGTGCACAATTTAACTGGTTTTTCCCTCCAGAAGAGCCTCTTCTCACTTCAACTTCTCAGCATTTCTGCATGATTTGGGACTTTTGTCTTGTTGTACTCCTACTTCTGGGGGGACAGGCCATGTAACCTGTTATGGGATGTGGCCCTGCACATTTCTTGTGGTTTCCCAGCCCAGCTGTGTCCCTCTGACAGTGACCACAGACCAGCAGTGGCATGAGAAAAAAGTGCCCACACTGTAGGGAAGTGTGGACAAACCAAACAAATGGTTGTGGTCTGATCTGTACAGCTGGGCTAAGCAGTTCCATTGTGAAATCTTTCCTCCTCTCATTAGTGGTCAGAGGAGTCATTGTTTCCCCCTTTAAATGGAGATTTGAAGTGATAGTCCTTGATTATCACTTGATCCTCAAGATCCTTGAGTGGAGTAGACAAGAGTATGATCTGATGGACATAGTAAGGAATAAAAAGCACTTCTTCTCTAATTACTAAGGACGAAGTGATTCTGAGACAGAAGATTGTCTTGGGGAACAGTCAGCTGTCCAAAGCCTCCTTAAATTTCCTGTTCTTCATTGTCTATCTCCTGTTCTTTGTTGTCCAGAGCAAACTGCTTTTTCCAGTTAAAGCCAATCTGATTTCCTTATCTAATTAAACATTCACCTTTATTTTCTTACAGACCTTTCTGTGACGGTAACCATGAAACTTCCTGGGTTTGTCTTCTTTGAAGTCTCTAAGAAGACTCTACATTATCATGGAAGATTGCTCTCCACATGGAAAACAGGAAAGTATTGCTAGGTTTTCACTGCAGTGTGAACTTCTGCAAGTGGCAGTTTCTTTGCTGAATGACTCATATTGCTCCAGCACACTTATACAATATCGCATGTACTGGTTCCCATTTCCTTTGGGATATTATAGACATCTGTTCATCAAAAGGAGGCTGATTCTGCAAGTGCCAAAAAGCTGCATCCCCAGGAATTCAGTGGAGTTCTCTATTTGCAAAGGTCGAGTCTACCTTCCCAGAACTTCTAGAGAAGGAAGACAGCATTTTCAGGTGACTGTAACTATACTCATACTGTTTATCACCTGTAGACAACCCAATCTGCTGGAATCAAATCCTGAAGAATGAACTAACATCAACACCCTCCTGCCCTTCCTCTTCTTTTTATGTGTCTCTGCATGGGAAGTCTCCCCATTTCTCATCAATATTTCTCATCTTCTGTGAAACTCACTTTCTGTTTGGCTCATCACCTACTCTGTTCTCCCACCTGGTATTGGTTTTGTTGGAGATGCTAAAATTTAATTACTGCTGCCTTTTTGTGAAAGATCTTCACAATTTAAGTGTTTAAAACACACTTAAATAACAGTAGATGAATAAGAGAAAACTATTGGTTCATTCAGAAACATGAAGGAATGCTTTTATCAACTTCCACGTGGTAGAGGGCACGGCAAAGTTCATCTTCTCATGTACTGATCAATCTATAACCTCAGTGCTCAGAAGAATTTGTGCCTTGACTTTGTGAGCCTTGACTTTCATCATGTCATAAAAACTCCTTGATGTGAAAATCAAGATACCAGGAAAAAAGAACCAACATTTGGCTTTCTTCTGTAAACTTCAGTGCACAAAGTAGCAAAAGGCTTGGGGAGGTCTAGTTCATAGACTGGAAAGATGCTGTGTCTGGTTCAGAGTTGCCAGAATAAGACAAGGTCAGGCAGTGACAGCTTGAGTCCTGATCCTTGGTGAAGCCTAGAACCCATAAACCCCACTTTATTATGTATATAGTCCAATCATTTAATGATTTGAAACACTCTTGGAAAAAAGCCCTTGCTATGAGGCTCAAACCATATTGTAGCAGTTATTACAAAGAACACAAGTTCCTTTACACTAACCTTGAATCTGTCCAACCTGAAAAATGCTGCTGCTTTTAATCTAAACTGAATAATTAATACTTTAGCTTAAGAAATAAAGAAATATAGACCATTATCTGCTTTGATCCATGTAAGTATTATACATTTAAAGGTGGTGGCAGCAAAAAAAAAAAAGGTAGGGAGCGTTTATTTCTTTAGTTTTACCTTTTTTTTTATCACTTTATTTAAAGTGTCAACATTTCTGGTATCAGGAAGTATAATTATAAGTAACAAAGTGGAGATAAACTAAGATGTAAGCCAATGCTACTTGGTAGGAAGCATTTGGTCAAAGGTCTGATCTATCTGAATTGCATCTGCTGCCTGTGTTGTCATCCAGTATTGCAGTATCAATTTATATGCATTCTGTTTTGATGCATTTAGACAGAAATATCCAAGAGATGCATTTTATTTATTAAAAGCTGAAAAGGAGTTAGGAGTCACACAGTTATTACTATCTGAGCCCTGATTCTGCCTCTGAGAGGTTGATGCTTAGGGTAGATGGAACCTAGCTACGTTTTTCTAGGTGTGTATGGCAACCTGCTGATTGCTGTCTCACCAGAATAAACTCTAAACCTTTCCAGCTGTTTTTAATCTGGACCCTTAACCTTTAAAAAAAACAGAGGCTTTCCATTCCTCGGAGCCAAACTTTGCTAACAATATCTAGGTTGTTTTCAAACTAAGCTTCAAACATAAAAATGACTAATAAATCCATATTCCATAAGAGTTAGGCTGGAAAACTATTATTTAATAACAGACTCCATTTTTATGACCCATTTCTAATAAAAATCCCAAGTATGCTTCACTAATGCTACCATTTCAGATTCTCAGATCCTGGATGATAGGCATGATATCCAGAAAGATACAGCAATAAATATGTAAAGGCTATAAATCTGTCTCAAATTAGTGATTTGTGGATGTGTGAGGGGGAGGAGAGCTGGGAAATTCTGTTTTCTAATCTTTTCGCTTCCTGACTCTTAATGCTCTGTAACATCACAGCTGGTGATTGTATTTTTCTGTGGTTTGTATTATTAAGTGCTAAAAACATTACTCCGCGCTCTTCGGTGGGACATGGAGCTTTACACAGGCTTTTAGTCTGCACCTGATTCCACTCCCGAGATCAATTTTTGGCAGCCCACGGGGGCTGGGGCAGAGTCTGCCCATAGAATACTGTGGAGCCCTCCGGGTGAGGCAGGTTTTGAGGAAGGAAACACAAGATTTTGGGTGCAGCCACAGCCTAAAAATTCATAACGCTTCAGAGGACCCACCGTAGCCCGCTGCCTTTGGGATTCCAGTTTGGGCTCCCTATTAAAACAACAACAAAACCAGTAATAATCATTCATAAACATCCATCTTTCTGACTCTTTTATGGCCTCGTAATTGCCCTGACAGGCGGATTTATGCCTTGGCCGCCAGCGCCCCGTGTCCCGGAGCTCCTCCGCCCGGGTGGCACCGCCGGCTCCGGCGGGCGGGCACGGGCAGGGCCGGGACGGGACAGCCCTTTCCCGGGAATCGCTCCGGCCGCTTTCAAAGCGGCAAACCCGCCGTTCCCGCAACGCTCCGCTCCGCTGCTCGGGTTTGGCTTGTTCTGTTCTGCTGGGCTTTGGGCAGCCTCCTCTCCCGGCCGGGGGGAGCGCTCATCACTTGATTTTTTCCGTGTAAAACTCAAGAATTATCCCAGCAGCGTTCAGCAGGGAAACCCTTTCCCTCTCGCTCTTCCTCTTTTCCCAAGCAGCCTCCCTTCAAGTCCCTCCCGCGGATCTCTCTCTCGCCCTCCCGGCAGGACTTCGCAACTTCTGCCCAGGCTCCGCTGGTCTTTTATTTGCCATTTTTTGTCCTAGGCTTTATTTTTTTTTTGGTGGGGTCATTACTCCTTCCCCGCGGTCCTTAGCGACCGGGAGGCTCCTTCCCTTCGCCCGCGGGATACGGACCCTCCGGCGGGCAGCGCTATCTCACTCCCTCCGCCTCCCTCCCCGCGTCCACCGGGAATGCCTGTCAGGCAAACGATGGCCTAGAAATTAAGCCGCACTTCTAAGGTGGTACATCTGCCTCTCCCCTGCCCGCCCCCCGTTTTCCTACACAGTTTAGGATCTCACCGCGTCTCTCCCTCTCCTGCACTTTTAAAAAGGAATTTTAATTTGCCGCCCACCCCAAGCCCGAGGTGGTCGCGGAGAGCCGAGGCGCTCCCCAGCCCTCCATGCGCGGCGCTGGGCTCCCGGGGAGGAGGCGAGCGAGGGGCGAGCTCAGCGCTCCGCAGGAAATGCCGGCGC
>WEIV01030282.1:67278-131817 GCA_013390005.1 Calyptomena viridis
CTTTTCCTCAAAGAGTCTTTTGCGGTAGTCAGAGTGTCACTCAAAGAAACACCTCTCATTTTGGCTATGCAGTTTTTCAGGTTTCTGAGGTGTTTTTTTTGTTGTTGTTTTTGTTTTTTGTGTGTGTGTGTTCAACGTGTTCTTGCTCTAAGCCCTGCTGCAAGTTGCAGCATCAGTTCTCTGCATCGGAGCAATGAATTGGGAAGTAACAAAACGAAGAAAATANAAGGGTTGCAGCCGCTTTTCTTCTCCCTGTGCGTGGATGTTTGTCATTGTCCCAAACCCTTCGTGGCGGTGATGCTGATGCTGATGATGCGGGCGCGGGAGCCCCTAGAGGGCACGAGAGCCCCTGTGCTGCTCGGCGCCGCCAAATCGGTCACGAACATCATCGACAAAATCTGTCCGTGGTACTTAACCCAGCCCGAGTCAGGATTTGGTTTTTAAACTGCTGTTGTGGCCGCGTTCCTCGCTGCTCACACCCCGGGGTGTCGCCCCTAGGGGTGTCCTTTCCACATCAGAGTAGTTTGTGATTCCATGATCATTTGAGAAGATGAAGAAGAAGCCGCCCCCTGATCTGCCGAGAATCCAGGGGAACAGGGTAAATCACCATGATTGAGTGTTTTGTGGCACATCACGGCTCTATTCCCACGTGTAACTTTTTATAAACGAAAAGGGAAGTACCACTTGAAAAGTGCAGTAGCAGAATATCCTTCTCTGCTCTGCCCTGGAAAGGCCATATCTGGAGCTCTGTGTCCAGCTCTGGACTCCCCAGCACAAAAAAAGGACAAGGAACTACTGGAGAGGGTTGAGGGCAGGGCTGTGGAGATAATTGAGGGTCTCGAGCATCTCTCTTATGAACAAAGGCTGGGGGAGCTGGGCCTGTTGTGCCTGGAGAAGGGATGGCAGAGGGGATCCCATCAATGCACCCAAACAGCTGGAGGGCAGGACAAGAGGATGGGGCCAGACTCCCTTCAGTGGAGCCCAGACACAGGACAAGGGGCAACGGGCACAAAGTGCAACCCAGGCAGTTCCATCTGACCATGAGGGTGACAGAGCACTGGGACAGGCTGCCCAGAGGGGCTGGGGAGTCTCCTCTGCACAGACTGAAACTTGCCTGGCTCCGTGCAACTTGCCCCCTGCCTCAGAAGGGAAGTTGAACGGATTGATCTCCAAAAGTCCTTTCTCACCTCAGCCATTCTGTGATCATGACGAGACAAACTGTCCTTCTAAATGCAGGAATGCTTCTCCTGAATGCAGGAGACACATGGATGTTTTCATGATGTCACCTTAAGGATTGCTGAACAAAAGGTAAAATATGCAGCACAGGAAGGATATTGGTTATAAGAGTTTGGTTGGTGAAATAGCACTGTAAAATTTTGAACCTGTCAGGAAAAAAGGTTTTGTGTCAACTGGAATAAAAAAAAAATTCTACGTGTGTATGAAGTTTTTTATGGTGAAATTGGAATACTGAAGTCTTGGTATGGAGTGCAATGTTGAGTTTTAGTGAGACACACTTCATGATTGGGGTCTACAGACAGACCAAACCTCTCAGCATCATCTAAGAAGAGACTGGAAAGCTATGTAAAAATAGATCTGACTGAGAGATTTGCCTAAAATGGAAGAATAGAAGGGAATTTGGGAAAAAAAAAAAGGAGACAAAACCACACCTCCACCCCAGAACAAACTCCCCCCTCAAATCCCCAACCTTTTGTTTTTAAACTGCTAAGAAGAAGTCTGATTGTGTGAGATAGAAACACATGCTGATAGTGGAACATGTGTGTCATAATGTGTGAATGAAGCCACTTCAAAAATCCTTGAACATTTGTGTTTATTATTTATTGAAGTCTACAGGTTTCTTATGGCACACAGGTTAAGGGTTAGAAAAACTGATTGTTTTTTTGTTTTTTCTTTTTAGTGTGGTGATGGCTTAAAAAGCAACCATTCCTCTTAGACTGGTTGGTCCTCTTAGAAATATCTCAACTTTACTAAAAGCTGTGTGAAATATGGATATGATGATGGGAAACTGTATCACTGGCTGTGTTTTGAGGATCAAATCACTGATGGTTATTTGATTTATTTTTTTTCTTTAAAAAAGCTTCTTGTTTCTCTGAATAAACTTGCAGCCTGGTTTTCTTTGTCAAAATGATAATTCTGTAGGGAAATAATTACTACTGAACTTCTAGGCTGAATATTGCTTATTCTGAGCAGCATCCTTCTGACTGATGCTTGAGTAAATTTGTCCATAATCACATTTGTGAAATGAATTCTAGAAGGGGAAAGAATTGAATGTTTGAGTGCTAAAAGTTAATTGTTTTTTGAACACTCCCAGCAGGTTGATACCTTTCTGGCATGTCTGTATGCTGAAGTTGCAGCCAGGCCACCAGCAGTAATCCAAGTTGCTCCTCACCCTGGAGTACAGAGAGTTCTATGAGTCCCTTGCACTTTCTTTTGCTATATGATTTTAAAGAAACCCTTGTATGTTTGTGTTTCATAAGACAGGCAGGGCATTATTCTATTTTTTACCTATGTTACATAAAAATACATCCCAAATTTACCTCAAAACTTGAGTGTGAGGATGCTGAAGAGACCAGAGTGGTGGCACTCTGCAAAGACACCTTCAGGAGCATTTCTCTTTGCTGCCTGACCAGCAGTGGTGAGGGCACTTGGAAAGGGTGATGCCTGGGTTGAGAAGCAACATCCAAGCAATTTTAGTAAAACTTGTGGAATCTTGTCTATGTTCCTGCATTAAATCTCAGTTGAAATGACAGCTGTAGAAAGGTTCAGACCTCGGTGCAAAAGTGTAGATTAAAAAGGGTTCCACAACCTTGTCTTACGTGCTGTCTACCCTTGCCTTTCTTAATGCAGTTTTGAGTGCTTTTGAGATTCTTTCTTTTTTTCCAGTTGTTTTCTTTCTTCTCTTTCCCTTCTTGGCTTCTCTTCCCCTTTTCTCCTTTTCTTTCTCTCCTATTCATGCCTGTTAGAGCAACCAGCTAACAGACCTGACTTGGGGGTCCTTGCAGAGCAGTCTATGCTGCTTCATTTCCACTCCATACCTACTGCCCCAGTGCAGTCAGGGCTATTTCTATATTTGTAATGCTGAAGTCCTTCCCCTGGTGCTTGCTTGGGAGTGGCAAAAAACTTGTTGGATGCTGGTAGAACTCTCTGGTGTGTTTCTCTTCAGTTTTACTGGTGATGCTTAACCAGAGGTTACTCCTGGCAAGGTCTCATCGTATTTTGTGTTGATAAGGAACTCAAGTGTGTTGGGATACATTTACAATTGCAAGATAACTGATAAGATATTTTTCATGGGGCTGGAGTTTTAGTTTGAGTCTGTCAGTGGGATTGTTACAGGAATACTTGTGCTGAGATGTAGCCCTGCATCTTAGTCTTGTGAGACAATATATACCTTTGACTTCTGCTGGAGGTCATTCAGTGATATTTTAAAATTTATATTGTACAAATCAAGGTTTGTTAAAAATGCTGGTTTTTATTTTTGCATTCTTTTTGTAGAGGTTATTGATTATCTCCTCTCTCTCTGCCTCTGCTCTCTTCAATGGGAATTGAGTGCTCAGCCCCCAGGGTAACAGGGTGATCCTTTCAGTTCAGTCCTTAGTGCAGGAGGAGGGGTATTCACATCCAAAAATCCACACAGAGTTTTTAATTTATTTTTTTCCTCTTTCTCATTAAGTCAAAGCTAATATTGGTTGTGCTGCTCAAAATGTGAAAATACGTAGGAAGTTTTTAGAGATGTGGGCACACACACACACGTATATATTTCTTTATATATATATCTGTATGCATGCATCTGTATATACATATATACACATTGAAATTGATATTGTACAGTCTAGGGATAGAATTCTTTGTTTGACACCACAGTCAGCAAGCCTGAGTTACATATGACAATGTTCTTTCTCAATACTTAATCCTATTTTCTGGTGTTTCCACAGGCAGGCATGTTTCTTAATATGCCAGCCTCTGTAACCCTTGCTTGACTTTTGATTTGTTATAGTTTAAATCTTTGTTCTTTTTTGATTTGCAAGTGTGTGCCAAGTTTCTTCTTTTATTTGTAAACACTTGAGGGGTGATTTTCATCAACAAATAACTGCTTGTGTCTTACAGACACATGAGTTCTGGGATTCATGGAATCACAGATTTAACGAGGTTGGAAAAGACCTTTGAGATGAACAAGTCCAGCCTGTGACCCAACACCATCTCGTCATCTAAACCCTGGCACTCAGTGACACCAGTCTTTTTTTAAACACTTCCAGGGACGGTGACTCCACCACCTCCCTGGGCAGCCCATTCCAATGGCCAACCACTCTTTCTGTGAAAAAAAAAATTCAAATTAGAGCCTGGTGTTCCAGAGGTGCAAAGCCACAGAGGTGCTTTCTGTGGTGCTCCTGGTGCCCAGACTGATTTGCTGTTGGTTTTAGCTGTGATGTGGAGCACAGGGCAGGATGGGCAGGAGGACCTGATAATGTCCCAGTGCAGCCCGAGCTGTAGTTCTTGTGGGCATAAATGGGGTGTTGTTCAGTAGAGCCCTGGCTGGTGAGAAGTGTGATAAGACCAGTTGAAATAAATAGGCAACTTATATTTTTGCAGATAAGGATGATGACATTTAGTTGATAAAACTTACTCTGTTATGTGTAGTGTATATGTAATTGCTGCTATTGTACCTATTCTCTGGGAAGCTGCAGACTAGTTAGTATTTGTAATTATTAAGACAGTTCTGAAAATTTATTTATTACAAAAGTTCCCTGAAATTCACTGCATTTCTGTTGATTCTGAATTCGGTACAAGCTCGAAACGTTACAACATAATTCATATGCCATTACTGAGGGGTTTCTTTTTAAGACCAGCTTAATTTGTATGCAAGTGCCATTCCTAAATGCAGTCCTAATTGTCTACTGATTACACAAAACTGCAAATGAATAAACATTTTCTATTAAAGGATTTAATGCTGTACTTCCTATGTGCTAGTGAGGAACTGCGAGGAAGACTCTGCCAGACACTTGGAAGTTACAAGGGAAATAAGGATGGAAAGGGAGCCCTACAGCTTCCAGCAAGGCTTCTGCTCAGAGTTGTAAAGTATTAATCTTTGCTGTGACTCCTGGAGAAGCAAAAACTGTTTAGAAGCAGAGACCTTACTGAGGAATCTGTTCAGTGGCAAAGAGAAATATGTTCTGTGCCACATTGATACTGAAAACTGACTTCAGACCCACAAAACACAGAATGCTGGTTCTTGCTAAGCTTGCTGTGTTTGTGTCAAGCAATGTAACAGAGGACCATGGGATAATAGTGCAACAATTAGATGGACTGGTGTGCCAGCACTAAATCACATATTCCAGCTTAAATTCTGCTGGAGGATCCAAGCCTGTCGTTTCCTCTTGGCCAGGCTCCTTTGGAGTCAGAGCCAGCTAATAGGAAATACTAAGCACCAGGGCTTAACTGAAATTTAGGACATCTAACCTAGCTTTCTGGATAGCTGTGAGATCACATCACAGAGAGATGGCAAACCCAAATGTTTCTTGTAGAGCTCTTGAATATTTTAAGTAAAGTAGTAAAGACAGATTGTCTGTCTCCTTCCTCTCAAATCTATCCAGTCTTTATTTCAGCTTTCTCTCCTGCTGTGTGTGGTGTATAAATCTAGTCCTGAAATGTGTGATGCTCTTATTCAGGGTTGATGGATGGTATGTACTTGTGATAGCAATGACTAGAGGTGTAAATTCAATGTTTTTCATTCCAATATTTTAGCTGCCATCATCCTTGGATCTAGAATTTTCTTTTCCTTTTGGATTATATGTAGATGAATGAGAAGATCCTTAAGATTTACCTTAAGATTTCCTGACACGGGCTGTGATCTGGCACTTGAGCAGACTCTTTGGAAACCCAGAACTTTAAATTTGTCACTTCATGCCTAGACATGCTGTTGTGTTTAAATCTTTAGATTTTATTATTCTTTTGAAAACTGCAACTAATCTCTGATCAAAACCAGTAAAATTCTTGTGGCTGCAATTATATGTCCTTACTTCATGTTCTTATTTGCTTTATTGTCTCTTCTCGAATGAAAGTGGTAACACGATGCTGAGGAAAATGTCGATTTTTAAGCTGAAATCAGTGTGTTGCAAAATTTACTGATGTGCACTTAAGAAACCCAGCCCCCCAAATCCTCAGATAGTGGGAGTGGTAACAAAATAGCTTCTTTTACTGCCATTCAGTGCAGTCATGAGAACTTGGCCCAGGGGCCTCTGGGTCTTTTATTTGGTTAAGATTTCTAGAACTGAGATAAAAGTAACGATCAGATTGTCTTAATCATTCATAATAGAAGGTTAAGGAGATGAGAACTTGAAGCAGAAACTTGATAGGCCAGAAAGTATCTTGTCTGTGATCTTAATGGATTGCTATCTAAAACAGAGAGTCACTGTTTGTAAGCATAATTATGTCATACACTATCTTTCAAATGCTTGAGTTTGCAACCTCAGATGCTTTTAATGAAATTTTAGATATCTAATTTCTTAGCTGTATGTAGTTTGTTTCTTTTTCCCCAAGCGTTTTTTTTTTTAATAAAAAAGCAAACTTACAAGAAATGTCATGATATGGATGCCCACACACTTTGAGTTAACAGCTTCCTCAATGCCACTCTTGTGAATGGTCAAATGTTCATTTTTGATCAAGGGATGTTTACATCAATGAGCTGATTATTCCTGCCTCATTCCCTATCTTCTAACCCAGCAAATCTAAAACCTCAGGCCAAACAACTTAAGGATGGGCTTTGCACACTTGATTTTACTTCTCTATGTAAGAAAGGTGGATTAGATTTGTTTCACACTGTCTGTGACCGACACCCAAAAACCACTGCAGTTCTGTCTGGAGATATATTTTTCTTCCTTAGCTCATCTCATTTCTTTCCTTTCAATCAGAGCGTCTGGTGATTTTTGGTTTGTTTGTTTTGTGTGTGTGTTTGTTTGCTGAGCCAGATTGATCCATCCATGGGTTTCAATCTGTGGAGACTCTGCCTCAGATTATAAAAGATGCTGGAATCATCTGGCTCTAAACACAAAAGTTTGAATGCAAAAATTCATTGGTGCCGTGGAGGAAATTTCCGTAGACCAATGACAGATACTCTCTGGTCACAATATGTGTAATGAACATGAAGGGCTTGAAAGTAAATAGAAGTGTCAAAGAAAGAGAGTTTCAGATAAGCACAGATAAAATTTCCCAGAAGTAAATGAAGTCTGTCTTAAGAATTGATATTAACTGAAGAAATATGCTCACTGATTTTTCGTTTGCTCACACCAAGTCAAGAAATGCATTTAGGTGATTTTTACTGCTGTTATTTCATCTCCCTCCCCTCTCAATTCTAAAGATAGGTATATTTATTGTTTAACCCTTTGCCTTTCCATAGGCTGTAGTGGTCTTTCACCTTTGGGAACTGTTCTGAGCAATGGCTGGAGCAATAGTGTGGCTTGTGTGACATCACAAACATTTATCTTGGCAATCCTTCCTCGTGGAGGACTCTGAAGTCTGACAGTGGTGGAGTCGACTAAGTAGAGACAGATTTATGTGGAAATCTTATTAATACCAATAAAAGAGAGAATGAAGGCATAAGAAATTTGGCTCCAAATAAACAACAAAAAAATGCTCTGTTCTTAGAAGCATTTGGCATGGCTCCATTGTGCCTTTTGTGGGAACTGGTTCTTTGTCTGGCCTAATCTAGACGTCTTTTTTTTTTTCCCCAAAGATTACTAAAGACTTCCACTTTTCCCAAACTTTCTCACAGTGGAATAAAATTAATTTTCACTTTGGTAATGCAGAAATCAGTTAATTATTTCAAAGACAAATACAGATGCCTTGCCTTGTTTCTCAGCAAAGATTTAACAGTAGCTTTGCTGTGAGATCTTTCACTGCCACCAAATGTGTGTAGGTGTTACATGGTGCTCTTAATCCAAACAGTTTACAAGGAAAGGGAAATAATTTTCACCTACAGTGTATGATGGAAATTGCATCAGAGATGTGAAATCATAATTGAGTTTTTTGGATCTAAAATTTACCCAGACTTTTAAAGTGCACAGTTTGAACTTCACACCAGAGATCCAGCTGTTCACAATGGGCTTTCTGGTATGTGGTTCTGGTGAAGCCCCTTTTTAAGTCAGCTCTTTGGAAACAGAAAGTTAGCAACTAACTAAGCATTGTGGGTTTGTTCTTTGTGTATTCATTTTGTGTAGCACTGAGAGTCTCACAGGATCTCCTGCCATTGCTGTCAAGGCTCCCAAGAGCAGTGCCCTGCTTGGCACACCCAGCACTTACTTCACATTTGCTGTTGGCAGCAGAAGGCCTTCTATCATACTGCTGGAAAGAAAATATCTTTCAGTCTTAATTCAGTTCAGCCCAAGGGGTGGTGAATATTGAAATGCCTGTGCAACACCAGGAGAGTGAGCCCAGTGCCTGTCAGGAGAGGCTTGCCAGCAGTCAGCTGAAAGGCTCTTCACAGTTTGTTTGATATTGGCCTTGGAGAGGAGCCTCTGATGCTCAGTGTGGGCTAAGGCACATGCTCTTGTCTGTGCAGCTTCAGTAAGGCTTTCTGCTTAGAAAACTCATCTTCGTTTTTCATGTAATCCAGAGCATACACAGAAATATTTTAAAAATAAAATACCTGCGTGTGTTCTTTGAATGTGGGTAGAGCTTCTTGTCTTGAAAATGATTTCTAATACATTGTTCCTGTTGAATGTGTGATGGAAAAAAACCTCTTTTTCTTTAAGCTATTACTATAGTGACCTAGGCATGTTGTTTGTCGAGACTTTTTAGATATTTAACTGATCCATGTGCCAGTGAGTGTCTTGTATTTTTTCCATGTGTGTATTATTTTTCCCAGCAAGTATGATATTCCAAGCTCACTCCTGATGTGAGCCCACACTGATTTGAAATAGGAAGCAATAAATTAACTTTTAGGACTGCCTTTTGAGCAAGACCTTGTTCTTTATTTGTTTGCCTCTGCTTCTTGGATGTGTGTAGTTTTGAGACCTGCTGTTTAGCACTGCCACTGAAATTGTAGCCATTTCAGAAGATCAAAGCAGCAACAGAATTAAGAAGAAAATAGGAAAAAATTCCTGTCTGGGTGAGATCATCTTTTGTATCTTCTCATGTTTGCCAAGGCAAAAGTCTTCACAGTGAACTGTTGCCCACAGTCTGGAGTGACAGCTTCCATGTACTGGTTTTTGGTTGTTTTCCCTCATCTGGTAGTTGTGGGAAGCATCCTGCATTGGGCAGCTGTAGGTGGGATTGATATCCTGCCAAATGGCTTGTTGACCAGGAAGTAAAATTGTTGTGTTGGATTTAAAGTCCCAAGGCTGTGCTCCTGAGATGGCAGCAATTACTGTGTCCCTCAGCTTCCTTAGATGGATAATTCCTTTTATTACCTCTTGGTAAGGTTTCAGAACTGCCATCTCCACCCATCCTCTACTTCTGCTCTTCCAACTTTTTGTCATTTGTGAGAGCAGTAAAGCTGCAAGAAAGCGTTTCCTCAGGCCAGTAGGTTTTATCATTAAGTGCCTTTGTCAGATGCTTTCACACAGAGCTGCCAGTATTGAAATCTTTTATTTCTTTGGTGTTTGAATGTCAAATGGGAAATTGTTGTTCCCTCTGCTAGCCTTGCTTAGCATTTGTATTGGTCTTTTTACTTTTAGAAAACTCTGTAAACTGCTGGATTGACATTCTGAGGTCTGTCATGTATTCAACTTGTGCTCAACTGAGTGGGCAATAAGGGCATTTGGCATCTCGCAAGGATGAATGTGCTGACAGATTAATCCTGTTTTGGCTTTTATATTAAATACTGGTATGGAAAAGATGTAGAAATTAGTGTTATTTAAAAGGTGGGTACTGAATTTGTTAGCTCTGAGCTGCTGTCTTCCTAATTAAAGAGTTGTCCTATACCTCTGTGGGATCCTCGGGAACTGAGAATGAGAGAAAGCCTGAGTTCTTCATGTGGGGTGGAATATATCTTGTTGGCCCTACTTGAGGCAATTGAAATGCCAGATCAGGGGAGGTGAATTGGTTTCATTAGTTCTGTCCCATCTTTTTCCTTGATTCAGCTGTATGATTTACCTTGATTCTCCTTGATTTACCCGAGACCAGCCAGCTCGGGTTGGTGCAAAATCGATGTGCAGATGTATTTGGATAAAATTCAGTGTGAAGGGGAGCGTGGTTCTCCGTCTTCCCTTGTTTGCCATGGAGGCCAAATGCATCACATCCTGTCCCAGCTGGATGAAGCCTGGAAGTCCAGAGTTCCCTCTGAATTCTTGTCGTACTTTACAGCTCCTCCCTGCTTTGTATATACAAACAACATTCTTTGAGAGGACTAGAGGGCAGAAATGGCTGTGAACAAACCCCGTATCTTTTCTGATATGTCAGAAGTTACCACAAAAGAATAGTGTGCTCTGTGTCTACTGGTAGCTGATCTGTCTTCATCCTATTTATTTTGTAGAAAAAGAAAGCTTGGTTGGATATTAGGGGAAGCTTTTCTGTGAATAGTAGTAGTAAAGCACTGCAACAAGCTATGTAGGGAAATTTCATCTGGGTATACGAGAGATTAATTTAGAATAGCCTTTTAGATATTTTTTCCAAGTAGATCTAGATACCTGCTTTTTCTTAGACAAGAATAGTTTTTGCTGTCAGTGTTTCCACCCCAACCTACACCTCCACTGCCTTCATCTGCTGGCCAGCATCCTCATGTGATGCTGCTTGTTCTCCCTGTTTGACACAGACCCAACCAGTAAGCCCCATCATGTTCCAGTTGGTGCCTAATGTGCAGTGTTAATATTACTCCAGAGCCAGGAGCTTGCAATCTAGTGCCTGCCCTAGGACAGGACTACTGAAGAACAGGAAATTTCTTGTGTCTCCTCTGCCGTTGCCCTTCTCTGAGTCAGGAGTTGCTGTGCTGTTTAGTTTGCATTATGAAGTTGTGACTGGTGGCACTTTTTTTTTTAATTCCCCTTAAATGATAGCGTTCAAATTCCAGGTAGGCTCCTAATTGCTCTTCCTTTTGGCCCAGCTACAAGCTGATTAATCAAGTCCACTTGTTAACTTAATGCTTTTATGGCTGCCAAAAGAGTGTTACATGGCATAAGCGAGCTCAAGTGGCCGGGGGTTGTTGAGCTTTGTGTGTGGGGTGGTTTCCTAGCAGCCAGATAAGAGACAGCAGTTTGAAGGGCATGACAGTGCTCTGACACCCTTGCTCACGTGAGTGAGAAGAGTTGGACTTGGGAGAGAGTTCCCAAGGCAGGAGGAAGGGCCTGGGGATGGGTGAGTGTAGGGTACAGCATGTTCTAACGCCCTGCTGCCCAGCCCAGCCCTCCTTGTCTGCTTGGTTTTTAATATACTTCTTATCAGTTCATGTTGTGTTTTTTTTTTTTTTTTTTTTTTTTTGTTTTTTTTTTTTTTTTTCCCCCCCCTCTCTTTTATTGTCATTTCAGTCTGAACTAACTTGATGGTTCCTAAAGGCTGTTAAAATCTCAGCACGGGGCTGCTGTAAAATTGCCTAATCAACTCCAGGAGATAATCTTTCCTAGGGGAGACCTTTAAATGTGTTGACTTTTGGCAGGAATGGGTCAGATGCCTCCAGGTAACTTTCTGGGAAGAGAGTCTTCTTTTCAAAACTGTATCTACCTGCTTTGTTAAGAACTAAGGAACTGGATAGTGGGACCTGGCATAAAAGTCCTCTTTTGCAGTTGTGTTAAATCCTCCGAAAGAAAGCAAACAACTCTCTGGTTAATGCTGCTCTGCTCAGCATAGAAATAAAGCAGCTGTTGCGACTGTCAGAGTGTCAGAGGCTTTAAGTAAGGCTTCAAATTGGAAAGAATTTCTAGACTTGATGAAACTCAGTGGGCTGTGGCAGTGCAGTTTCATCTCTAGTTTCTACTTGGAGTCTGAGAAATGTGTTGAGTTTGAGTTTTGGCCTGAGAATTAGTTTAGAGTTGTATTTTAAGGGGATGGGTGACACCTGGGGGAGATAAGCTGTGACAAGAACTGAGGTTTTCATAATTCCCCTGTAAGTCAAATGATTAGAAATATGTGAGTTTTGGTATATCAACCCTGAAGAATAAATCCCTTCCTTCCTCTATCGAATTCCAAAATTCAGCAGTGGAAATACTAAAGAATGTCACTTGGAAGTAACACTGACCATATTGGTGGTCTAAAATACCTGGTTAAAACTACTTCCAGAACCTTTTTATAACTTTGAAATTGCAAAATTGAATAGCTCTGAATTATGCTAAAGCTTCTTCAGGTGTCTTGCCTTTCTTCTTCCGAACTGGCAAAGCAGAAGGTAAAAAGCACAACCAAACAGCCAACATTGCTCAGACTTAATGCTTCTCTTGTTCTGGCACTGCCACTTGTGAGCCTGCAGTGGGTGCAGGGCTGTAAATTGACTTACCTCCTCAACAGCTCTGGTTTTCCCTGTGCATGGGGCTCTGTGGAGTGTAGGACATCCTTGGGATCCTGGGCTCACAAAGGGGGAGGTAGGGCAGGATCATGCTGTGAGCTCAGTAATACAACTGCAAGTGACCCATTTCAGGACCAGAACAATGCTATGTATGGAATTTGATTGCAAAGTGGAAGTGTTTATAAATAGAATAAATGTATATGTATGTGTTTCATTGATGTGTTGGTACATGGAGGCCTATTAATAGATGGAAATAAGGAGAGGGAAGAGAGGAAATAAAGCAACACAGCTGTGATGTATCAAGATTGACATGAAAACAAATATTATTCTAGTAATCAGAGGAAATTCTTTGTGAAGTATGTACGAGAAAGGTATTTTAGCCCACCTCAACGATTTCCTGCCCAACTGTATCCGGAGAAAATCAGGCAGACTTCTTCCCCTGTCCCCCATTAAGGGTCACTTTTAAATTACTCTTCCTCCCCTCCACCATTTCTGTTGACATTAGGCTTTTTGTTTACTTTAGATGTTTTTCTTTTCTCTTGTCAAATGCTTCTTAAGTGATTCTTGACCTGATGTATAAAACTGCATCTAAAAAGTGCAGCTGGGACACAGGGAAAGGATTTAGTTTTGTGTTTAACTGTAAGATTTACTGAAGCTGAAGATGTACTGATATTGCCTTCATCAAGAGCTACAAGGCTGGGAAAACTTGGTGTTCTTGTCTGATGTGCTTCACTAGTGATGGAGGACGTGGTGCCCATCAGTCTGGTTTTGTCATAATATCATAGAATAGTTTGGATTGGAAGAGACCTTAAGGATATCTCATTCCAATCCCCCTGCCGTGAGCAGGGACACCTTCCATGAGACTGACTTAGAGCCCCTTCCAGCCTGGTCTTGAATACTTCCAGGGATGGGGAACTTGGAGCCCCCCTGGGCAACCTGTTCCAGTGACTCAAGTTGAGTTGACAAGTTGCCTGTGACACAACTGCTTGGGTACAGTCATGGCTTTTGTACAGCTGGTCAAAGGAGGCAAAAAGAAGAACTTTATCCTCTCTGCATCACAGCTCCTAAACATCTGAAATCCTAACAGTGTTACGGGAGAAAAATGGTCCAGCACCATACATAACCAGAGCCATGGAGATGGAGATAAGTGGTTTAGGCAAAGTCACCCAGAATCTGCCTCCTAAAATGTTGCAGGTTCATCTTGTCAAACTTATCTGCCTGAGAGCAACACTTTGCGTAGGATCCTGCAAGTTCCTAAATCTATCTTGCATTCAATTATTTTTGTCTTTGTTATTAGAAAGGATTTTTTGAACTCTGATAAAATTCCTGCTTCGGTTGTCTGTCAAAAATGGGAATTAACTAAATGCAGCCAATGGGTCTTTTTGAGGTGAAAAATGAACAAAAATGAAAAGGAGAAAAAAAGAAAAATATTACTTAAGTGGATGCTCTACTTTTTACTCCTCAGAGAAGTTTCCCATTTCTTGTTGGCAAAAAGACTTTGAATGCCTTGTGCTCATAAGTCTTCCCTCTCAATGTGTATCACAAACCACAAACACACCATTTGTCTGCAGGGAATTATATTAATAATTTGAAGAGTGACTAGAAATAAAAACAAATCTGGCTAACATCATCCACGACCTGACTTGATTAAAAAGAATTTCCCCCTTGAAAAATTACTCCAAATGCTCTTTCTGAATGAAGCTGTTGGTAATAACAGTGGCTGATAATATGAGACAGAAAAGCATTTGCATGAAATGTAACCTCGAGCTCCCTTCCAGCCTGTACTGAGCACATAGATTGGAAAAGAATGATAGATGAGGACTAAGCAAAACACTTCTGGAGGGGCTTTTTGTGCTTTTCTTCTGTGATCTTTTTAATATTTCATGATGAGATTTATATTTTCAAACATCGTTTTATCTTCTCAATATATTGTAGAAGGCTAAATTGTGGGGAGAGGGAAAAGAATGAAGGACAGCTCTTTCTGTAGTGTTGAAATGCAGCTTTGGCTCCAGCATTTAGGGAGTTGGAGCTTTTTGCAAGAGTTTTTGGTTAAGGGGCATTTTCTGCTCCATCACCTGGTTTCATGGGAAGCCCATGGCATTTCTATGAGTTTTTCCCAGATAATTGAAACCACACTATTGATCCCCTAACCTGTATTCCCTGGGCACAGCAGACCCTGCCTATGGCAGGACAGTGCTTGGTGTAGCTGTTGAGCCCTGTGTGTGGTGATGTGGGCAGAGTCCTCCTGAAAACACTGTGAAAGCCCTCTTTTTGGAGCATGTTGGCTACTGAGCCCGGGAGGAAGGAGGACAGGGAGGGAAAAGAGCTCAGTCAGTTGCTGTATAGGAGTGGGAGTCACAGCGAAGGTAAAGGAAATTACTCTTGATGTGGGGACAGGTCAGGAAATTGCACGGAAGGATGAAATAGAAACTACGGCATCAGTAGGGTGCTTTTATTCAGCATCCTGTATGATCTTGGGACTAAACTTCAGTTCAGGGCTTAGATTTGACATAGTTCTTGTCTGTTGCTCAGTTGCTTTTGTTGGGTTAAGTTGAAGTACCTGTGACTTGCATTATAAATGGAATTAATGTGTCATTTTCTCTGTCTTTTGCTTTATCAGTTCAGACCTTAAGTCAACCCCAGCATAAGAGACTTTTTGGAGAAGGATGTCACAGAGATTGGGTACATGATAGTAGTCAGTGTGTGGGTCTCTGGTCTCACAGCAGGTTTGTAATTACTGGAATGACATAAGAAAATACCTCTGGAGAATGCCATTGCTTCACTGAACTTCCGTTAGCCACAAATGAAAAAAAAAAGGAAGGGACTTAGCCCAGGAATGGTACAGTCTTAACAGACCAGTAGTTTTCCAGGGTCTGCCTCCTTATTATTAGTGCAGCAATAATTAGTGAGTAATAATTAGCAATTAATTAGTGAGCAGGGGGCCAGCTCTTGTAGGGCAGAGCAAGGGGATCTCTAACATGGATCTCTGCCTTGTGTTTATGGCCTCAGAGAGAGAGTCCTGGGAATCCCACCCTGTGCCAGCCTCACTCGAGACCCTTAAATTCATTCCTGATTATGTGCTGGATGCCAGATTGAAGCAATCAACACAAAAAGTATTGAAGCTTCTAAAAGGGATGGGGAAACTTCAGCCACATGAGATTTTCAGCATGGTGTCAGTTTGTTCTTTCTGGGCTGTAACTGGGAAAAGTGCAGTTGAGGCACAGAAGAATATTTTATTGTCTAAGGGACTCGTTTGTCCTAGAATTGATTTTTTTTTGATATTTTGATATTTAAACAGACACATGCAAAGTACTGTTACCTCATTCGGTGCCACACATTTTTCCAAAGAACAGACATGATCCTGCAGCTTTGCTTCTCTTGTACTAAAATATCCATAACCTGTAGGAAATGCAGATTCTGCTGGATAGACTCAGAGGGGTGGAACCAGCCTGCAGCAGCATTTGTGGATGGGCACACATACCTACTGCACCCTTGGCAGGAGGGAGCCTGTCCTGCTTCGCATGCAGCCTGCAGGCAACCCCTTCCCTGAGGATCCTGCTGCTGCAGTGCCCCTCTGCTTTATCCTACTTTACTCACATTGTGGCCAAAACTTTCTCTGCTTGTTATTAACCATGAGCAAAGCCACTGCTTTTGGTTTTTACTGCTGTAGGTGGGTGCATTAAAGTAGCTGGTAGACCTGGCAGCAACCTTGCAGTTGACATTTAAATCTATCCCTCTCCCCCAAACCCATTTTTTCCTTTTTGCCAGCACAGAGGTCTGAATAATGTTGTTTGATTAGTGACTCCTGACTCCAAAGATGCTGCTGAATGCTCTTGATAGAGTTGTGGAGTAATTTAAGTATCACCTACGAGCTGCTTGATGCTGGTGGCTTTCTGGGGGCTGCAGGACCAGGCAGTTAAAAATGTTATTAGTACTTGCTGAGCATCAAGCTGTTGGTTTTCACTACTGATGCCCAAGCATCTGTTTCACATTGTTTCTGCTTTAGATATAAAACCCTAAAATGCCCTGTCACTTGTCTCACCTATCAGGTCAGACACATAACTCCTTTCTGTTATGGCAGTGGAGTATCCTGCTGACAGGACATCCTGCATTTTCCTCCATGAGGGAAATGCTTGTGGGGTTGCTTCAGGCAGCAGTGCTGCAGTTGTGCTTGGGGCTATTACAGTGCAGCTTACATTGCTGTTTCCTGACCTGTGTGGCTGAGCTGGTGGTATTCCTATAGCTCCCAAAGGATTAGCAGCCTGGTGTGTGGGTGCTCTGCTGCTCTGGTGTGGGTGGAAACAGGGCTCTGCACACAAGCATGTAACTGTGACTTCAGAGGTAACACCTAGTTCAGTCACCTCAGTTAACTTCGAAGCACATGGTAAATAAATTTCATTAAATTGCGGGACTTGACTCAAAACATCGCATACAAAGGAGTAGTTTATATTCCAGATATTTTAAATTGCCTCTGTATTTATAAAAGTGATACTTGGTCAAAAATCTATTCAAAGTTACTTTGATTGAAACTGAAATTTATCTGGAATGTTTGTGTTGGGGAAAATGTGTAAAACCTGATTCCGCTTGATACAAATTATTTATTTCAAGAATACTTTATAAGCACACTACTGGATTTTTAGAGTTGAAATGTAGGAAAGATAAGGGAGAAGCCCTGGTGGGGGCAAGTAGTTTGTCTAGGTGGAGAATAACTATTTTTGCTGATCTGGGGAGTTTTGCTGTTAGCTCAGGTGGGAGATGTGTATCTAGCAAGCATTAAAAGGGCTTCATTTGGAAACTGTGTGGTCATGCTGAGGTTCTGGTGACTTTCCTTCAAAGAGGAGTTTGTGCAGTCAAGCTACCAACAACAACAAAAAATCCTATCTTAAAGCAAAGAAATTCTATGTTTTGCTCTTGACAGGAGCAACAAAAACAGGGTGATGAGTTTATTTGGGGAATGGAAATCTGGTTTTCAAGTGCTTTGGGTGTCACTTTTAAATCAGTGACAGATACACGACTATCTCTACAGTGCCTGGCCTTGACTGACATCCTTCACAGTGAGAAGCAGTTGGGGGAGGTGAGATCACCTCGTGTTAGAGGTTAGAGGTGCAGGGTAAGACTTTGGCTGCCTTGCCCCGCAATGGGAAGGAATAAGTAGCAACGTAAGGAAGTCAACAAAAGGATTTAACTCCACAAGGAAGACTGTTCTATATTCATTTATGTTTCTCAAAGAACAAGTTATTTGTAGGTCATAGGTATAGCAATTTGGACAGTACTTATTTAATTCAGTTTCTTTGAGAAAAAAAAGAAGCTGTTTTTTTTTTTTTTCCCTGCTGGGAGATAGCAAGAGACTGGTGTTTCCTCAGCTTTCATCAGAGATTCATTACTGCTAGTCTTTGTCTTGTATTTAAAAATTTGAACAGGAGTAGATGCTCTGAGTCCCAAAAAATGAATCAGTAACATCACCTGCATTCTTCTTGGGGTGGCAGGTTATTTCTAGGTACTCAGATGCACTGGATGTTTTTCTATTAAAACTATAATGATCTCAAGCACCCAGTTATGTATTTTTTTTAATCTTGTTGTTGCCATTGAAATAAAGATGTTGATACTTGTTACCTTGAACAAGGCTAATTCTAAACTTTTCTTCTTGCTTTAAGAACTTGGGGGGTTTGTAGTGTGTGTCTGTGTGTGTTTGTTAAAAATGAGTGTTCTTACAGGACTACCACATATATCCATATCTTTGTCTCAAAACTTTCCTTGTAATGTCTGTACATGTGATTTAAATCTTCCACATTTTAAAGGTGCTTCCTAAGCCATTCCTGTCTGATCCACGTAGTAGTTTTTGTGTGCACTCCAAATGCCAGAACAGCAACACATAGGCAGTTGGTGCCCAGCTTTTACTGCTCATTGATCCTGGAGCTTTGTATTTCACTGTACTTTGTTTCTCCTGGGTCAGAATACCTGTGTATAGGACACGTGTTGTTCTTGAACTGCTTTGTGATAAGGAGCAGTCAAAGGGGTTGCCCTGTGCAGGAGGCAGTAAATCTGTTCTTTCTGTCTTTGGGCACGTTGATGTTTCACTTGCTCTTGCTGCCATGGCAGTAAATGCTGGGTTTACCACTGCTTGAATTTGGGCAAAACCCAGATGTGCTGGGGAGGCCTTTGCTGGTTTCTGCAGCGCAGCTCTGCCTGATGGCTCTGTGTTGTGCTGTGCTTATTCTGTTTCTCTGGGACAGACCAAACTCACGTGAGCAGGTCCAAAAGGGGTAGATTGAGTCTGTCCAAAGATGAACACACTTCAGCAAGGTCTAGTTAAGCAAGGGGTTGTGTAATTTTATATTTGTGGAGAGCTGCAGGTAACGGAGACTTGACTGTAACTTCATTCTCAGTCTGCACAAGTTCATCCCAGTGTACAGTACTGCTTTTATATTCATCTCTATTACTTTTCCACCTCTTTGCCCAACTCAGTTGCCACTGCTCCCCTGTGGGGATGACAGAGCCCTGTGTGACTCTGCCCTCTGGGCAACTTGGCTCTTTCTGGCCCTCAGATCCCATGCTGGTATCCATGGAATACCTGAATTAGGCTGGCATATCAATCTCTGGCTACTTTTCAGCTGTGGATCAGAAGATTGTCACGTAATTAGTGTGACTTGGTACCACTTTCTTATTTGTGGGTTTGCAGCACAAAAGAAAAGATTAGTTGACTGTTCAGGTCATGAGCTAGAGATGCTCTGTCAGGAGTTATGTTGGAGCTTTGGTAGCAGATAAAGCACCTCAGGAGTTTTTTTGAAACCATTTTTTCCCTTTTTTCCCCCTCTCACCCTCCCTTTGGAAAAACTTTTTCAATGGAAATGTTAAACCTTTTTTTTTTTTTCCTAACTATGAAAACAGTGAAGTTTCCTTGTTTTGCCAGTGTTTGTCCCTTCCTTATTGCACGCCTTCACCCTTTTCCACAAAGACAGATGCGAAGGTTTCTTTGAAACAGATGGAACCGAAAAACCGACAAAAAAACCTTGTGAAAGCAAACGTTTTCTGTGAACTTGAACTAGCAATAATTCTCTTTTTCTGTCTTCCAGAAGGCTTGTTGTTGTGTTGTTTCATGCCTGGGTTGGCTGAGGGTGGAGGTCTGTGGAGCTGCTGTGAAAGGGCTGTGCGTGATAAGAGTGGGAGGCACAGTGTCATAATTAACGCTGTCAGAAAGTGTTTTGGTTTTTTTTTTGTTTTTTTTTTTTAATGTGACTAGTGTTGTATTTCCAGCATATTGTATTCATTTTCCTTTTATTGTGGTCTGACAGTACACCCTGAGCTCCAACCAATTTTTTAATCCTGAAAAGGCTCTCAAGGCAAATCTGGCTGTGGGAGTTTAGGCCTCTAGGAGTTTAGGGCTGCTTCACAGCTGGAAAAAGTTACTTTTTCCTATTAAAACTAGCTTTACGGGACTTATGATCTTTTTATCTTAAGAAAACTCATCAGTAATAAGAACTTAAATTGTGATGGTCTGCTAATCAAAATGGAGATGTACTGGTTTATGGTGCTTCCACAGCATTGAATGTAATGAAATAGTATCAATGTTAACAGAAATGGGATGAATATCCTGAATGACTCTCAAGAAAAAAATGTTCTGAATTAAATGCATATGTGCAAGCTTTTGAATCCTTTGGTAAATTGTATTTATTGATCGTATATTTTAAGTTTGATTGCAACAGCAAATTGCTTGAAGGGATTATGGGTGCAGGATTGGTTCTGCTTTTCCTGTCTACAGTTTTTTTGGAAGCAACGTGTGTGTTGCCATCAAAATAACCCTGTAGCCTTCAGGTTTGTTTCCTCCTTATGAGGCTTGTTGTGTGAAACTCCCTTATGTGACATCTCAAACATCTATCCAAAAGGGATGTCTGACTGCAAGCTACTTTTAGTCTTTGCAAAATTCATATTTAGGATGGTTAGAATTTCTCCCTGCTGACTGGTTTCTGATTTCCCATTTCTTAAACAGTCTAAGAACTTTAAGGTTTCTAAACATTTGCTGGGGTTCTTGTCTGGTTTTAATTTTTTGTGGAGAGAGGTGTTCAGGTACTTCTTTTCAGTGTAAAGAATTCAAGTAACATATAGAAACAGATCAAGCTGGAAATACTTCTGCTTTTAGATATACATGTACACATGATGTGTGGACACATATTTTATACTTTACAAGTAATAATATTTAATTGCATTGATATGCATCCAGATATAAGGCCCTTTCACGCTTGTGTACTTCAATATTTGTGTGCCACCTTTTCCTCTTTGCTTGAGTTTCCTTGCAAGTTACAGCATTATTTCTTTGTATGGTGACAGTTGTTCAAGGACTTTGAGAGGCAGAACAGACTGAGGTTGGATCTTTTGCACGAGATATTTGATAATTATAGGATGAATTTGTCTGGTGATAAACATGACATGGTGACCCCAGAACAACTACTTGGGCATTCCCAAGTTGAACCACTAGCCTGTTATCCATGGGGAAATTTTCTTTGGCTGTGAAGAGCACACAGGTGTTTGAAAGCATTGACTGGGAATCAAATGTATCCATCCTTGTTACCTCCTTATAGGAAGTAGTGTGGATTTTGAAGCAGTTTGGTGGTTTGTCTCTTTTAAAAAGTGGCAAATCTCCTATATCTATAAATAAATCTCCTATAAATGGGAGATAGTAGTAAATGTACTTGGATGGAAAGAGAATTTGTAGATTCATTTTGGCTTTGAAGCTTAGAAGTATATGCTTGCAATTAAGAACATGGTATTTTTTTGAATTTGATGTCAATTACTACTGTGTTTTCTGGTGAAGAAACTCTATTATAGAGAGATCAGAAATCAAACATCCTTTTTAATTCTTTCTGGTAGTACAGCGATATTTAGAGGCCCCAAGGAGATCAAGATCAACTTGTACCTGACAGAGTATATGCATATATTTAAGAGATGCTATCCTAATCTGATTTTTTTTAATGTAGTATAAATAGAAAAATAAGTGATAAAATGGGGCAAAGTCAAATTTCCTAACATGATTATTGCCTCTGGTCACTAACCCAGAGATACACATACCTTTCTGGTGTGCTTCCTTTCCCACTCCCTTCACTGAGAAAAACATTGTGGTCCCTCCTGCTCGACAGGAGTCATGAATTGATAAGCTGCTCCAGTTTTAATTTCATAGGTGTGTTCAACTTCTTCATTCTCTGAGGTAGGACAAGTTGATTTTCATATTATTTGTCTTAGAAACCCTCTTGTGATACCATTTACCTTCATCCTGTCTCTGCTAATGCAGAGGCAGCTAGAGTGGGCTTTTTGATCTTGCTAACCACCTGTGTACCAATGCAGACTTGATTTGGGGTTTTGTGAACAATTTGAATTCTCTGTGTGATTTCTGAACTCTGTTTTCAACTAAAGACAAAGCAGGATCTTTTTAATACTTAATTGGGATGTGTGGATGGGCTTGAAAAACACAATGCACTATATGTTTTCTTCTGATCTTTTGCTCTTATTTTGATTCACATGATATAAGTTTTCAGTAAAAAGCTCTAAATGTTTATTTATAGTCCCAGCTTCATAATGTGAGGTTCTTATTCTCTATAGTTCTCACACCTGCAAGACCTTCCTCAGGACAGATAGAAATGCTGGTGAAAGCAGAAATTTTGTTTCTTGGTCCTGGGAGCTAAGTTGGCAGCTGCTAGCCTTGCATACGTTGAGCCTTGCAAGTCTGTTTGCAAATGATGTTTATGTCCCTGTGAAGGATAAACTTGCAGTTACGTAGGTTTAGTTTTGTAGTTCACTAGGACTTGTGCTCACTGATACTTTTTTGCTTTTAATGCACCCTTTGGTGACGAAGGTTTGGGTTTCTGGAGGTTAGTGTTGCAACTGGTACACTGATGTTCTCTTTCCGGATGGAAACTGTTAATTGCTTTAACTCTCATTGTCTCCACCCATGAGTTTTGTCATTTTTACTCTGATTCTCTCACCCGTCCTCCCAGAGGACAGTGAGTGACTGGCTGTATGGGGCTTAGTTGCTGACTGGCGTTAAACCCAAATAATCCTTTTCAACACTCAAACTATCCCAGCCAAAACCAGCACAGCCCCTGAGCAGGTTTTCCCATAAAAAGAGTGGCCAAATCTGCTTGGAGCCAACCTGCTTTGCTAGGTTGCCTTGTAAGCATTTCTGCCTTGCACTTTTGTTGTCCCCCCACCATCTGCTGTTGTCCCACACAGAGAACAGCTCTGGGTCAGAGTCAAGCCTGCTGTAGTGTTGTTCCTTTGATGTCAGCACTGTGGCAGACCCTTAGATCCAGTCTGTATTTTGGCTGTTGCTTCCCACACTTCAGACACACTAAATCCTGTTGTTCCTAAATACCTATTTATGAGGTTAGCACTGTGAAAGGTCCTGCTCTTTCTGGATGTTGAACATCCTTGCATGATTTTGCCAAATGGGAAGAATAAGGGAATAGCAACAGAGTGATTTTTTGCTCCTTAGAGATCCGCCATCATTTTCTTCTCTCCTCTGAAGAGGAAAGGTAGGTTGCAAGCTCCTGCAGAGGGGAGAGAATGTGCTATTGATTGTCTAGATTGCTTGCTTAAGTTTTATGCTGCCTCTGCTATTTAGAAACCCCCTTCTGGCTCTCTGTTAAACTCCCTCGTGGAGCTTACACATATTTCTGTTCAGCAAATGTCCTGGTTGTGCATTTTTTTTGCCTTTGACAAATTACAGTTTTTAGAACAGTTTCCCACACACATACAGTAGCTGACTAAATGTGAATGGCTGTGTTAGGAATAAACAGGGTCTGTGAAATGCAAAGTTGTAAATAAATGTCTTTCTGTTTTTGCTCTTCTTCCTTTACCCTCCAACCTGCAAATTCTGACTTACTATATACTTGAGAAACAAGATGCCACTGAGGTATTGAAATCACAGTGGTAGATAAAATATAATAGCAAAGAAAACATGCAATTTTCCAGCTACCTTTTGTTAAAACAGACTGCTTTATTTTTTAGTGTCTTATGTAATTGACTACAAGGCACTAATTTTATGTGCATTGCAATGTAGTGGAAGATTTCATTAGCTCTCATAATTCTTACTAGTTTAAAAGCATTCTTCTCCTGTTATTAACAGAAGGAAAGGACATGGATGTTATTCAGGGTGGCTAATGCTCTCTGTGTCTGTGAGCTTGCACTCAAGAATAATGCTGGGTAAAACACTCTCCTGTTCCTGTAGCATGTTCCCCCAAGCAGATCTGCTCTGCTTTGTGTCTCCTATGAAATATGAGCACATATATATTATTACTTTTGGGGCTGTAGAACATTCCCCTTTTACTCACTACACTTTAATCTAGTTCATTAATCTATTCAGAATTCTCTAACTCTTGGTAATCTGTATTAAGGCATTTCTGGCTAGGGAATTGTGAAGTGTCTTTGTGAACTCATAGTGGCAATGCTGGAGGTGCCAGGTCTGTAGCAGGGCCATGGCTTTTGATAAAAAAGAGTTTACAGATTTTACATATTTGATAAAAAAACAAGTTTACAGGTGAAGGGATTTGTTGTTTTCCCCCTTAAATACTTGCAAATGTATTAAATAAGGAATTCAAGTAGAAGTATGTGATTGTGGTCAGTTGGCCATAGTGACATTAGTGCCAACTGATCAAAGGAAGGAGTTAGAGGATCTTTGGTAGGGCAGGAGTGTAGACATACTGACTCATAAAAATACTGTAGATTTTATTATTTTGGTTGTTTCTAGGCATTAAGTTTTAAAGAATGTATATGTGACTAACATTTGATTTAGGGAAGATCTGCTAAGTCAACCAGTAAAGCAAATTCATAATCACACATGTCTTTAAACAAGGCTTCAAGAAATGAGAAAAATAGGATGGATATTCTTGTAAGGAGAATTGGTAACTGCTTGTCTTTCTAGGCACATAGTTTTCAAAAAAGCTGGCGTAATGGTGGAATAGGAAAAGGATGCATCTTGTTGGCTTTAGGAGCTTGCGTGTTGAATAATAATTCTGTCTGTCTGAAAAACAAATACTATGCTAGATTGAATGACAAAGCCCTTTTCAGCTTCCAAAAATAAAGATGGATTTTAAAATACTGAGCTGTTACATGTCTGGGCATTGTTCCTGCATCTAAGTGTGGACTGCAACAGTTGACTGGACCTTTGTGGGGAATCTACTTAGCTTGTTCTCCTTATTTACACCTTCCATTCCCATCCTTTATTTCCTCTGAGGGCTGTCCTTGTTGGGCAGACTCTCTCCAGGACCTGCCATTGAAGAAATGAAGTTTTAAATGAGCTTGATTGCAGAAAGGAAGGAAGGAAGGATGGATGAATGCTCCTTGAGGAATGCTCCAGACTTGCAACTGAGCTTCACAGGTACCTCTCAGAGCAGCAATGCACAGTGGCTGACTTCCAAGTCAGCTGTACTTTTTTTTTTTCCCTTGGACTAGGAGCTTCAAGTATTAAGGAAAAGCTGTGTGAGTGAATAGAAAAGCAAAAGCACTTGCATTTCCCACACTTCTATATCTAGTTTCCTTGCCAGTGGCTGTCGCGTGAGATGTTGATACCGCTACACCCAGTCCTGTACAGTTGTGCTGGTGCTGGATGTACTCCAGCTTGTTGAAGGAAATATTATTCTTTTTATCCCTTCCCTGAGGGCAAAAGTCCTTCCGTGGTCCATTTAATTACTGCAGGTTATTGTGATTGAAATTTCCACTCTAACAACGTGTGCCAGGAGTTGCGGTGTGGTTTGTTCTGAAGCCTGACCCTATGCTCACTGATCTTGCTGGCATGTTTGGGTTGGTCAGGAAGCCATTCCTGCCCCCTCCATTTCCCCCCTCCACTTTTACCAGCATAATTCTGTCAACAGAAGCCCAGGTGTAGCTACATTTATTCCAAGCACGAAAGTCCTCTTGGTGCTGTTGCTAATCCTCCCGCAGAGTCTTTTGCCAAAGTAAGCTGTGTCTTGGCTAGGCAATGGCATTTACTGGTGTGGCAAAAGTAAGCCATCAGATCCTTTCCAAGACCCTGAAGAAGGCACCCAGCACTCTCCTGGTGTGCTGATGAGAAGAACTGTAGAGTGCACTCCAGCCTGGGTTTATTTTGTTGGCTGGAGCCATTACATGAACAGCCTTTCCCCACTGCAGCTGTGCAAAGTGTCACAAAGCGGCTGTGGAATCCCCAAAGCTGATTCAGGGAAGATTGTGGGTCGCAGCTTCTCAAAGTTCAGTCTGGATTTCCCTTCCCCTGAGCTGGCTAGGAATGGGAGACCAGCCTACGGAGGAGGCAGTATGCAAGAGAGGTTTGCCCCAGAGAGGTGTTGGCAGGGTATGTTAGCCTCTGTTGAGCTTGTATTGTCGTGGGCTTGCTGTTATCGGTTCCTGAGCTGGCTAGTCACGTCTAGACAGTGGTGTAACAATACAACATAAATCACACCCGGCATCTTTCCAGCCTTGCACAGGAAACCTGGGGCTCCGCGCAAAGCAAATGTTCGTAGACGTAATCGCGGCAAGGCTGTGTTCCCAAGTGCTGTGGTGGGGAGAGACTTCTGTGCCTACAGAATCCCAGCAGGTTATTGCTTGCAAGGAAGTGGAATGTTTTTATTTTCGCATCAAGTAAATGGTTTCTTTCTGAATGGATGGGAATCTGAATTTTACACATGTGGATTTATGAGGGAGAGACATGCGTTGGGAACTTCAGCACCTTCACCTTCTACTGCAGTGCTGTCATCATTCCATTCTTCAGTGCAGTGTTACAGCGTGTCCATAATGTCCAGACAAAGGTCAGGTTTGTAGCAGAGAGCTGGTGCCTGCACTGGTATTACCATTGCTTGATCTTACTCTATCATACAATATGGATCACAAGACTCTTTTCCCTTCTCCTTGATCTAACGTCCAAGCCCATGCTAGTTTCACTGCAAAGAGTCTTGAAAAGTATTTTGGAAACAGAATTCGGTTTTCTAACATCCATGTGTAATTTAAACCCTGCTTAGTATCAAATAAGAAACAGTCTGAAGCTCTGTGAGCTGTAATTTATTTTTTTATTAAAGCAGTTTACTTTTGTTAGTTTGTTTTTAATTTAAAAACTTGTTGGATTTCAAACCTCATTATTGCAGGCCTTAGAAATATCTTGTGGATTGGAAGAGAAGAAAGCTTTAACCCAACTGGTTTCCTAGTTAATAAGGATCTGTGATTTGGATAATATTCTAAGTAAATTCATAATTAGCACAAGGTTCCAATGCTTTTCCTCTCTGTTGAAAATGCAAAAGGTGTAATCCACCTCTACAGGAAAAATGACAAAACTGTGGATGATCTGCTCTGATTCATCCTTCTTTCACACGTGCCTAAAAGGTTTTGAAATCTGATAAGGGTTCAAGCCCTCCTTGTAGCAGTAAACAATTGCACATAATAGAGCCATGTGTACGTGTGTTGACTTTTTGTTTACTCTTCTAAGCTGTCTTTGATCTTATCGTGGCTTCTGGCAAGAGAATCGAGCAGCACGTACTCAGTGCTGTGTGCCCTGTCTGGGGGAGGCTCTGCAGGGACCCCACGCTGACACCAGGAGATTTCTGGAGACCACCACAGGAGAGGGCAAGAAGGCCGTGCCAGCCACCTCTCTTCCAGCACAACTCTTTCTTACCACTTGAGGATGTATTTATTTTATCTGGTTTTCTGCTGGTCTCTTTGTAAACATCTTAAAACTTTGAGAAGGGCAAGTTTCTTCTGAAGATTTCGGTGAGGTATAGGATCCCATCGTCCCTTTGATGGAAATCTTATGTGGAATTTTCAGATTTTCTGTGATCCAATTCTTGTAATCCTATTTCCTGTAATCCTCTTCTGATCTCTAAGCAAAATCTCCTCTCCCTACAGGCAGCTCCTTTTCTTACTTCTCTGCTACTATTCAGTTTATTCTGCTGCTCCAGAGCTGCCATAGGATCCCCTCATCCGCTCTTCTTTTTTGAATTCCCTGTGCCACACATAATGCTCCTGGGGAGGTAACTTTACAGGAAAGATAATGTCTCACCTTTAGTCTGGTGTGTGGCAACTGCTGATTAAGACATCAAGCTCTAGTGACTTGACCATGCTCATATTTGTACATATACTTGCACAAGTGCAATTCTGTGTGTGTATTCCAATTTTTTTTTTCAGTCTTTCTGGAAATAAATTATAATTCACTCTCCAAGTAAAAACATCTACATTTTTATAATTTTTCCCCTCATCTCTATGCCAAGTGTATCTTGGCTCTACCCAGAGACCTGATTAAAAATATTAAAACACACTTACCAGTGTGCAGTGGCTACATTTATAGCATCTGACTTGAATGTTTGTTTCATAGTCTGGGTTGTAACAATCTGATTCTCAGACTGCCATTGACGTCAGTTTAATAGGAAAATTCAAATAGAACCTGTATTAGATTTTCACTATTAAGTTAACAATACAAACTTTCTACAGATGCCTTACGTAGACAAGGCTGTTAAAAGAAATATTACATTAATGAAAATCAGGCCTCCAGAAACAGAGACTAACTCTTTTTTTTTAAACAAATAATTTTGTTTTCCATTTTGTCGTTCTCAAAAATACTTGTTTTTTAATAGCTGTAGTGGTTTAGATATTAAGTATTGAGAGGAGACAGCTCTTGGCCATTTGTGGTCATGTTGCAAATCTCCTAGCTTTTTCAGAGCAGGAGAGATGTTCCCAAAGTGTTCATTTGACTGATTTCATTACTCTCAAAGTCAACTTTCCCCTCTGTTTCTGTGGCACGCCATGTTTATCAGCTCTTCTTAACATGCTCAGTCAAGGTCCTCACAAAGGTACTGATTTAAGCACAAAAATTCTGGAGGTACCTGCTTGGGTCAAGACAACATCTGCCAGGGTTTGCACCTTGTGGTCAGCAGTCCCTGCCTCGAGGCAGTGTACAGCAAGTAAATTGTGGGAAGGGGAAATAATGTTGTTGTCCTTTTAGAGGTGGATAAATTCTGGCATAGACCGGGTAGATGACTTGCCTGTACTTAAATTAGGAAATTCAGGCATGGACTTCCCGAGGGAGTCAGAGCATTTTCCCTCCCCTGCAGCAGCAGAAAGGGACAGATGTTCTGTCCAGAGATCACTTCCCTCCAGCCCTGAGTGGAGTTCACAAAGCCTTTGCATTCGTGCTCCGTTCTGTGATGAGGAAAGCAAGGGAGGTTCCTTGAAGGGGCCAGTCATGATACTCAGCAGGGATAGTGGGGATCCCTTTGTGGGTTTTAACTCCACAGGTACATCTGTGCTTTTGCCCTGGGGAATAGAAGTGGTTGTAGACCCACTTAAGCACCCAAGGTGCCCATATTACAAGCTAAGAGTGTTGAGGAACACGTGCTGTGTGAGCTGCAGGTTGAGCTCTGCCTGGTGAAACCCCGAGACAAGAGGCCAAGAGGCCATGAACTGACCAGCCTGTGCACAACAATAGGCATGGGGACCTGTGGCACAGCCAGGTGACTGGACACTGAGAGACACAGCAGTAGCCAAGGACTCCAGACTCTCACAGGCTTGGACTGTGAAGGTATAAAATCCCAGGGCTTACTTTGAGGCTCCTCCTTGGAGGCATCAGCTTGAGCTGCTTCCATGCTACTGCACCATGAATAAATGGCTTAATGGATCGAGACATCTGAGATTCTGCCATGGGAAACCTGGGATGGAGTCAGTGAGGAAACCTGGTCTGAATGTGCAGGGTGTAATTGTGAAGAGACCTCAGTCCCAGCTCAGGAGGTGTGAGGGTGGCTGCCACAGTGGCTCTTGGATGGTCAGATCAGGAAGATTCCCTAACAACAGAGTAGTGCCGCAATAGTACCAGCTCTATTTGCATGTAGGCTTTGAATCTTCTCCATCCTATAACCAAAACGTGGGCCCTGCCTGGCCTGCCTATGAAGCTGAGGCTCTGCATGCACCAGTGTATTTCTTTTTTAGTTTCTTTGCCAGCTGAAGTAACAAGACTATTAAGACATAGCCACATTGCGCTACTGTGGTTTAAGGATTTATATTGCCTTAGCAGTGTTAGGCAGATATATTGCACATATGAGCACAAAATGTGCCATTAAGGGCTTTGTAATGAACTTTCAGCATGTGATAAGGCCAACTGAAGGATGCTTTCTATTTGCCCGTCCTCCACCCCCTCTTGAGAGCCTGAGGTTTCATTAGGTGTGTTTTGGATGAATGTTGACTTGCTTAAACACAGTTATTTTACTTGTCTGCCGCTGAGATGACAATGTTCCATTGAAATGTTTGACAGCCTGAAGTAACTGACAATTATTTCACATGTGCAATGTTATCTCCGTGTTGTGCAGTGTGACAGCTCAGAAGTGACACCAACATTGAGTGGGAATCTCACTGTTCCTCCCATCAGCTGTCCTGGTAGCCTGCAACATTTTAGAAACACTCAGTGGTTTTTCCATGTGAACAGAGGCTTTCTGTTTGAAGTCACACTAGGTGACTTGGTGTTTCCTTAGCCTTTTTCATCCCCTGGAAGGGTAGTATGCAAAAGTTCATCAGGAAGTGGGGACTAGGGGTTTATATATTAGTAAAAATTGAAAGTACTGTTCTTAATTTTGACCACATAAGTTTACAAGAGATATTGTGAAAGGTCATATATATTTCTTTGAATAGTTAGAAGGACCAATGGCATCTGTTAATGTGACTTGGGAGAAATACATAAGGGTTTTGACACAGTCCTCTCAGAGTAGCTGAATATGGTCATCTTCTTGATCGTTACTATTTTGTTTGCAGATTCCCATGAAGATAATCCCATAGCCATGAAGATAAGTGTCCTAACCTAAAACACCTTGGAGCTTGAAATGGTTTTTAAAACTTTAAGAATGTGTAATCATCTATGATTAATCTTCTGATGATTTCTTTATGTAGTTCCATAGTCAAACTCTAATTTGTGTTTTGTTTGACTAGGGAGGAGCTGTTATTTGAGGCAAGCAATGCATGTGTTGCAAAGGCATTTCAAATATAAGCTGACTATACAATTACTGGGGAGGCACTGAATGCTGACTAGGAGAGTGATCAATAGTGTATTTGCTGTAAAAGACACAAACATCAAAACGCAGATCATCAGTTTGATGGCAGGTGGGAAAAGTTGCTTTTTGTCTGTTACATTATGGTTTGGAAAAAAAACCCAACCCAAACCCCACAGCTCAAAGCCTTTTCTCCTGCTTACTTCTTACAGTGAAATGCAGACTGATCTGTTTCCAAGTCAGTTTGGCTTTCTGATTTTCATGGTTAAGCACAGTGCTTTTCGTTATAAAGTGAGAGGCAAGCTGTAATATGTTTAGTATATCTATTTCCTTTTACAGAGTTAATTCTTTGAATTTTTGGCAAATTGACTGTTCATTTGTCAGTGTCACATTAACCTACAAAACAGTGAGCAGTTCCTTCATCTACTTTTTCTCCTCTTTGTCTAAAGAAATAGACAACATAAAATACCATTTGTTGCAATCTTTTCTGAATTCATCCATATTGTCCATATTACAAACATTGTTTTCTGTGTTTATAAGGTGGTCTTAAGTTTTCACAGTAAAAGGAATTTCTGAAGTCTGTAAGCATTGCCATGGTGAGATTTTCCTCTATACTGACATTTAGGTAAAGTGCAAAATGCAGAGTCTTTTATTAGTAATCCAGATGCCTATTTCAAATGTGGATTTAACTTACTGTGCTTGGTATAACAGGACTCTTCTAGGTCTGAATTATTCCAGTCTTAAAAAAAAAAAAAACTCCTAAGAAATGTTGCAGCTATTTGGACTCAAAATTCCCTTCTCTCCTATTAGCAGCTGAGATTTATTTTTCTGATTAACTAGCTGGATCTTTTGTTTGTGAGAATTGGCATCCTGCAGTGGCATGGTGTGTGTCCAGTAGTGAATGTGAACCTGCATTGTAATGTCAGGGCAGAGACAGCAGCGTGATTTATTATTGCACTGGGCAGCTGCTGAGCTCTGTGAAGCTCAGGCAGCCCCCACAGAGGTTCAGGGATGGGTTTCCCTCTCCTGCAGAAGAGATATTTGGGGTAGAGCCAGGATGGGGGGCTGTGTCATGGCTGGGTGCTGCTGGGGGGGTCTGGCACAGTCCAATGTGTGAGGCCTGTGGCTCCATCTGGACCTGGCCACGGACTTATGTGGGTGGCTCTGATCAAGCCCAACTTATACCATAGGTGTTTTATCAACAAATGATTTTAATAATGACATTTTTCATCTGCAGTGTGGGGAATGACGCAGTTGTGTGTTTTTAATATTATTCGCAGCGAGCGCATTGACAGCGTCGTGTTTTTCTTCTTTTCCTAATCCAGCAGGCTGACTATGCTGCTTCAGTTCAGTGCAAAAAGCTGAGCTGTGGGGGATATAATTTGACAGTTCAGGCTCCCCAGCTGCCAGTTGCTGGTGATACATGAGCCACCTCAAAGCAGTGAGTGAAGGCTCTGCGCCGTGGCCACCGGCCGGGCTGTGGCAGAGGTGACCTGGGCTTCTGCAAAAGTGGATTCCCCTTTGCTCTCAGCAGCTACTGTGGAGCCCCAGACACTGCTGGGACTGGTTTTGTCTGCTCAAGCAACAGGAGCGAGGCCAAGTATGTTGTGAAAAACAACAAGGTGTGAGGTGATGCTGTGTGAAAACTTCTGAAGAACAGAATGTGTAGCACTCAGACTGTTTGAGGTAATCAGCAGCTCTGTTACCCTGGGTGATCACAGCAAAACAGCACCTACCATCACAGAGATCATTCTGCTTTATTCCATGTTTTTCAGCCTGGTAGCATACTTGCAGTACTTCCTAGGTGGTCTGTGTGTATGTGGTGATGTCAGCAGCTTGGGGAATTAGCTTTGCTGAAGTTTACATCTGCTGACTCATCTGTTTAAAGAAGGTGATTCTTAATTTTTGGTGGGTAATAATTTTTCTCCCCTCACACAACATTTGAGGAGAAAGAGATGGTTATGAGGTCTAGCAGGGGATACCACAGTACAGGGTTTCCTTGCAGTCATTTAACTTACTGCATATTTTAATGGCTGCAATATACAGAAAGCCTCAGTTTCATGGTTCTTCTTGGACCTTGTCCAGCTTCTGCTGTGAAAGTACAATTCAGCAGAAGCCTTTTCAGAATATTTATTTATTTTTAGTATCTAAGAGTTCTGCATGTGGTATCCTGCATCCTCACCAGAAGAGTCGTGGCAGTGGTGCCTTGGCACTAATGAATGCCTTTATCTCTGTTTGGGTTTTTTTCCACTGTTTTTTCATTGGTGTAAGTGAAAGCCCCCTCTGCTTTCCTGCTCTTAAAATCCAGTTTTGCTGCTCTTCTCTCCCTCCTCTCAACAGCCCTTTGGGAACAAGAAGGAATGGTGTCTCTGGCAAAGAAACAGGTAGGGTTTGGTTGGTAAGTGGAACTGATTTAATTAAATCTCCTTTTCAGCCTCATAATGGAGTCATTCAAGAAGGCAGAGGAGTAGGAATGTGGCTTCTGAGTCTTTTTTTCTCTCCTTTCTCTTTCATTTTTCCATCCCTGCAGTCAATGGGAGTAAAACAGCTTTCTAAACAGAATGCTTTTTTTTTTCTTTCCCCCTATGGTTTAAAAAATAGTCTATGTTGAAATTTAAATCTAAGTCTTATTAGCTCATGTTTGCATTCCTGAAAATATTAGAGCAGCTCCAGTGCATGCATAGCATTTGCTCTAGACACATGCCTGTGTGCCAGCAAGGACTGCAGATTGATCTAACAGCACCTGAAAACTCAGGAGCATTGAGCAATACAAATTTAATTTCTGCACAGACAGTCTGTTTCCCATCCTAATTAGCTCATGGTCTTATATTACTAATTTTACTCTATCAGGGCATTTTGGTTTTGTTATCTTGACAATTGATGTAAATACTAACAGAGCTTGGACTTGGAATTTTGTTGGAATGCTTTCCTATTTTTGGAGCCAGAGTATTTTGCAAGACTCATCAGTTCTGATATTTCTTTTCAGGAGAAAATGGAAGAGAGTTCTGAAGAAATTCGGAGAGAAAGTGTGTGCACTTAAGTGTGCAGATGCAGGGTAGGCAGTTAAGGGACTGGCTTCAGATGTGGAAGACTTGGTTCAGCTTCCTGGTCTGCATGGTACAGAGTAATGTAGGATGGAAAACTACTCTCTGACCTTTGAATTGGGTGGAGTAAAAGCTCAATCAGTGGTTTCTTACTGCTAGGAGATTGCTCTGACTAATGGTTTGCTTTCTTGAACTGGAAAGCAGGGATTTTTGATTTCCAGAATGAAGTTGTTACATTGAGATCAGCTGTTAACATTAGGCAGAAATGTCTTTCAACAGAGGGGATGACTCTTGAGAATAAATCTGGAGGAACACAGGAGTAAGAGAGAGTTGTTCATGGTACTTAAATAGTTCCAAAGAATATATGTACACCCTGTGTCAGGGGTAAATCTAAGCTGGCTTTCTCAACCAGAAGCAATAAGACTTTGACTGAGCAAAACAAACCCTGGCTCACTCTTCAGCTACATTGGTTTAGATAGTTAAACTAGATCTGTACTGCAGTGCATCAAGTAGAGAAGATGTATTCCTGGGTCTTGAGAGATTGTGCCTGTAGCTACCTGTTTGTATATGTCCATCTTCAGGGGGGAAAATGAATGCAAATATCTCAAGCTGTCATGCTTGCTGGAAAAGATGACTTCCCACTTAATTTGCTGCTGTTGTGCTTGTTTGTTGTCCTGGGAAAACAGAGCAGCACTGCCTATGGAGTGCTCTGAGTTCAATGGAAAATTGTGCTCTCTGACTTAATGTAATTTAAAGTGAACAACCCGATGCACATGTTATGGCTCTGCTCCATCAATAGGCTGTACCTCATCCATTTCCTACATGCTTGCTTTGTGGGACATCTTTTAATGCCAGAATAATTGTTATTTAACTTCCTGTCTTCACATCTCCGTGCAGGAATGGGTACAGATTACACATACAGAGTCAATGCACATGCTAAACGTGGATGACAAGTCCGGAGCAAAGTGGAACAGCTTGTTCTCTGTTTTAGAATTGAGCAAGGGCAATGATTTACTCAGTGTCTGCAGTTTATAGCAGTCTGTTCTCTAATCCACATAACTGCTTCTAAGATCCTAGGTAGATGTCTGACACATTGAAGTTGGATGTTGACAATGTAAGAATCCTGACTCCAGTGTAATCATCTCTGTGCAAATCCTCTGACAGCATCAGGTTGGTTGCTTGTTTAGAATTGTTGTAGATTGATGATTTTTTTAATTTTGTTTTCCCCTCAGTGATAACAAGTCAATGCATATTCCCCATGTGTACATGTTCCCTTATTGTGCAATACAGTGCTTTTCTTTCCTTGGGGAAATGGCCCTAACAGTGTAACTAGAGACTTTACAAATGCTGTAGCACAGCTGTGCTCAACACGGCAAGGACTTTGTTTACTTCCACATTATTTATTCATGTATTCTTTTTCTTATTCCAGCCCCCCCAAGTAATGATGCCTTTTTTTTTCCCCTTTTGCTTTTTTCCCTGAAACTGCTTTGATGAAGAATTCATCCTTCTCTATGCAGCACCACATTCAGGGGTTTCATGACTCATTTGTAGTTGGAATACCTACTGGGGCAGTACGAGAGGCTTGGATGCAGTGAAATGAATCACCATGACAAGCTCTATGTAAGAGCTGTTTGGTAAATGTTCTGATACAGGAAAAGGCCAAATGAAACAATTCCTTCCTTTCTTCCTTTGGTCTGAGAAGCTACTGCCCTGAAGATGAAAGAAATTGACTGTTAATTCCTTAGACATGTTAAAAAAATAATAAAACAGTGAGGATGCCTCAAGAATAGGTGCTGTTTGCATTGTGCTGTGGTATTGCAATCTCTGTAGAAAAGGCTGGGCTTGATCACTGGCTTTAACATTCAGGTTGTGATCTACATTGACAATAAATTTTTTGGGGGAGTCATGAAGTGTTCTTGTGGGTGAAATGAATAAGATATTTTTTAATAACTTCTTATTAGTGGGTTTGTACTGTTAGAAGCCAGAGTTCCATCCCATTCCATGGCTTTTCACTGCAGTCAGTAGTGTCTGATGCCATGGAGAAGAAACCTTGCAGCACATTTGAAAATAGATGGAACTTTTTTCTGAAGCAGTTCTGTGAACTGAATAGATCCTCTTCAGCCAGCCAGGCTTCCTGGGATTGCAGCATAACAATGAGGTGACAGCACACCCCTCTGCTGTCTTTAGTAGTTAATTAGTTAATTTAGTTGTTATTTAGCCAGTACAGTGGTCTGGGTGAATTTTGGTGTTTCCTTTACTGTTATATACCTGTAGTATGCTTTACTCAGCCATCATCATTATATGGTATTTTTTAATTAACTGCATCTAATCTGTGTTTCAGTAATGAGAATTTAACTGAAGAATTAATTTGGCCAAACTGTTCTTATGCACATCTTAATATAATAATCCATACATGCACACGTGCTCTCTTGTGTTTGCACTTGGTTCTGTTTCTCTGTTTCTCATCTCTAGATCTTCTGTTGCTTGTTGGCCTTCGGTTTTGTAACTTGAGGCTTCTAAGGCTGGAAACTGTTTAGAAAAAAATATTTTCTTTTTCTCAGTGAAAACACAGCAACATTGGATCTCGACAAAGCGTATCTCAATTTCTTTCATAACAACTAGGAAGAAAATGAGTTCTGATGAATAATTTACTCTTCTGGTTGAGAGAATACACCTGGCTGACTTGCTGCCCTGCTGCATGGTGTGTTGTTGCTGTGGTCATCTAGTGCTACCAGGTAAAAACATTGCATCATGAAGCTACTGTCCTAGTTCTAAAGGGAATTTTTCAAAATCACATAAACCCCAAGAACCAGACGATGAGAATTAAAGTATAGTCAGAAAATAATTTGAAATCACCACTGAAAAGCAATGAAGACATTTTTTAGGCAATGTAATAGGGTTTTTTAATAATAAAAATGAATGGTGTTGGTATTGCAGATAAGGCATTCTAGTGAATTCCCACAGAGGTGCCTATGGAGAGTCAGGAACCTTAATTCTCAGCTTGTCCAGGCATAGGTGATAGTTACAAACCTGACAATGGAATGTGGCCTGGTCCCTTTGCTCTGAGGTTACATAAATATTTTGTTACCTTTTTAATATTTTACCTAAGAAGTCTTGTGATAGCAGATCTGTGTCTTTCCCCCTCACCTCCTGCATCGTGGTCTAAATTAACCCATGAAATAGTTTTACGTCTTTTTATTTGTAGAGAAGAAAAATCACTTGGGACTCATCAGATGAATGATCACCTCCAGTAAAGCTACAGAAAGAATGGCCCCTATAATCTGTCACTTTAGTGAGGAATAATTTAAATCTGCAAAAAAATTGCCATTGGAGAAAAAGTATTGCAGAATAAAAACCTCTAAAGAGTTAGTAGTTAGGAAACTAGCTTAAAAGAAATGAATCATGAGCTTTTTTTTTTTAAAATATGGGAAGAATTTTTTTTCTCATCTTCTGTTTTCTGAGCTGCTAATGAACCTGCAAGTCATGCTTTCAATCTTTTTTTTTCTTTTATTTATTTTTATTTCTCAAGCATGAGAACTTGAGATATCTTTTAAAATAAACAAAACAAAAATCCTGCAACTGAGATCTTTGGATTCTCATGGAGTCTTGCAGTTCCAGCAGCTGGAGCTTCAGGAAAAATATGAAGCTTGTAATAATAGTCACCCCACCCAAATGGGTTAAAGTCTGGACTTCCATGGGATTACACATTTCAATTAAATGCAAGATACTGTAATGGGAGCAAGGTCTTGAGCTGAGTTCCCATTACACATGCTTATTCAGATGGACAAAAATTCAGTTAAGGGGGTGCAAGGGAAGTGGGAAGCATCAGGACGTGTGAAGTTTGGAGACATTCTTTCTTTGGTTGTTATCATTCCCTTCCTTTTTCCTTAGCATCCTTGCTTTTACATTTGTGTTGTTCCTCTGATTCATCCCATTGCCTTTGCTTTTAGAAATAGAGAAGCCCACAGAATCCAGGTATTCCCTAGGGTTGGCAGTGCTGACAGAGTTGGGATGTAGAAGGAAAACAGGAGTATAGTTTCTTGCTGCAGTGGTGCGGGTTCCCTTGTTTGCCTTCTGAGAGAGATGTTCTGTGTGTTTCTTATTTGGGTTTTTGGTCTGTGTCAGGAGTAGCTGGGGAGCTGTTTCCAAAATATCCCCCAATAAGCAGACTTCTGCAGCTGAATTTCTCTGCAGTTCACAGCTCACAGTTCCTCTCCCTCCTTCCTGATGGCCAGGACTGCCACAAGCCACTGCCATAACGTGGCTCATCCCTCTTGAGCACATTTTGGAATAGGTACCTTTTTGGAATAGCTACAAGCACCTTAGGCACACCATGTTATCCAATAAGAAATAAATCTTTAGGCCCCTGATATCTTGAGCAACAGTTTGGCTAAGTGTGGAGAAACAGAACAAAACTGTTCCCAAGCACAGTGTAGCATTTCTACCTCTTGTGCTGGAGTGAGTGACTGCTGTGCAAATTCTCACTTCTGCATTCTTTGATGGGAGAAGGTAGAACAATCTTCTGTCACAGAGGCACAGATTAATGTGTAAGAATATCTCATGAAGGCACTCACTTGGGGTGATGGAAAATGATCTGTGGCAGTGAACTTGGAGTTATGGGATGGAACTGATATATTTAATAAGCCCTGACAAGTGGGTTGTTTGAACAGATAGCAGTAACCTTGTAGTCTTTTGTTTGCTTTCATCTAGGAATTCAGTAAAGGACTTCTTTTGTGTACTTAAAGTGAGTTGCTTTGTTTTCTAATACGTGGGTGTTCTTCCTAAAAATCAGAAGCAGCAGCATGCTTGCAGTGAATGCTCAGAACAGCAAAAAATCAAGCCTGACCCAGAAATGCTTTGTGTTTCCTATGTAGATGCTGCTGTCATGAGAAAACACATTGACTTGCAGAGCCCTTCTGTCCAAATCCTCGTGGTAGTTTGGGAGTTTCTGTGGTTTTTTGTGTCTTTCATTTTTTCTTTGCCCTCTACTTTTTTTGCTGCTGTGTGTCACAGATGCCTCCCAAGTCCTTCTATCCCCTCCAGAAGGACTATCTCTGTTGTTGTTGGAAGATAATCTTGTGCATAAAGCTGCTTTTCCTTGTGGGAAAAGAATTTTCTATTGGTTTTGGTGTTCTGATTGGTACTGGGTTTTGTTTTTGTTTTTTTTTTTTGTGTTTTTTTTTTGTTTTTTTTTTTCATCTCTTACCTTAGCATGGCTAAAGAAAAAAGTTTAGTGTTTTGTAGCTCAGAATTACTCCAGCTAGAGTAATTCTGCTAGCTCCAGCTCCATAAGTTTAATCTTATGATTAAACTTCGTAAGAGGGATGCCTCCGTCTGCTCATGGCTTTTGTACTTCTGCATTAAATGAACAAAAAAAGAAGTCCATATTAAACACCAAATTAAACACCTAATAACTTAAACACCCATAATTTAAAGGCCTAAACATGTAAAGGTCAGGTAAAAAAATCTGGATTAAAAACCTGACAACCTCTTGAAACTCAGATTACTTTTGAAAAATGATCTTCATTAGACATTTTCAGTATGAGCACCACAGAGCTGCCTATCCCTGCACAAAATGGTAAAAATATTTGTATCACAAATCCAGTTCACTTAACCTCTCACATCAGTCTTGACTTGCCTTCCTCCAACAAATGAACATATCCAAATTTGCCTAATGAGTTACACATTCCTATTTCCAAACATAATAATGTGAACTTGCAATGAGCTGCAACTCAACTTGGAAGTTTGTATTAGTTGATCAAGAAACGTGATGGTTTGTCCACCAGACTTCAAACATATTCTCCAAACTCCAGGAGTAAATTCCTACTATCCAACAACCTCTTCCTTTGTTGGAACACACAAGTGAGTGAATTGTGACAGCCAACATGACATCACTTGTATATCCTTCCTTCTGAAGAACAACTGCATGGTGGTGATTTGTATGGAACAAACCAGGAAAAAAATCCATTGGAAGACTCACTCTCATTAGCATTCCCATTCCATGTTCTCTCAATAGAGTTTTTATTTAATATTGTGCTTTGTTTCAACTCCTCACTTTCCTGCTCTCATGCCTTATGTAAGAACACTTGGTTCCAGGAAAGGAATATATGTTGTTCTCCAGGTGTTTCTGATGCTCAGAAATCTTAACCACTGTCCACTCAGTGGCCCAACAGCAGCTCCCTGAATGGCAATTCCAGGCAGGACAGGGACTGGAGGGCTGTGGGCTGCAGGGACCTCATCAGCACCTGTGCTCCTGAGGATGGTGTTAGGGGGTCTGGAATGAACATTTGAAAATGACTGGAAGCTGAGTAGCTGTTTAAGCAGGAGATGAGGGAGAGGGAGCAGCAATGGGGCTGACTTGGAGAGGTGATTTAAGCGTAATGTGCTTTTATTTAGTCTTGGTGGTGAAAGACAACGGCCAGCCTGTGATTAAATCCTGGCAGGGCAGCCCTGCAGTTCCTTCCCCTACCTCCTTTGAGGCTGGCCCCGTTGCTCTGCCTGTTTTCCTGGCCTTTTCACTTCCCCTGTTTCAAAGTCCTGCCAGGAATAGCACGTTTTATACAATGCCAAATATATAAATTCCTCAGACCACTCGGTCTGGGAGGAATGCACTAATGGTGTGGCTGACTGACTTTTAATCTGGGATGTTTTTAATTTTCAGACCATGTTAATTTATTTTGATCTGAAAATTACAAGATTCATTTCAATTCTCCATTTTATTGCTTCTTTTAATACTTATTGGCTTTTCCTTTTTTTTTTTTTTTTAACAATTGGATCTTTCCAATTTGCAGTCACACCTCCTTTTTATATCCTTGATAACTAATAAAGAAGCTGTGTAATGCAGTAGACTGTGAATCCCCTTGAGATGGCAAGATCAATGCATGTATTCTGGCTGGTTTGGGTCACACACGATTTTTATGCCAGCAGCTGTTTACTAAACATCCAACTGGGACTCATCTCCAGATTGTTAGCACCTATTCAGAATGGTCTGTTCTGTGGGATCTGATTTTGAGGTTTTTGTTGTTTTATGGCTCTCCTCACTGGAAAAAGAAGGTAGACTCCAAGCTGAGGGAGTGATGGAGCGCCCTGTGGTATTTTTGTTTTCCTTTGACATAAAGTCTGGTTTTAGAAATTCCCTTAGTTTGTTCCAAGTTTTTTATTTTATACTAATGTCACAGACATCACCTGTTGCCATTGCTGTATCAAATTCTAGTGTGAAGCAACTGATTTCAATGACTGAAACTGGTGACTTCAGTCCTAGCTGCTAGCCCAGTCTCAAACTGAAAGGGAGATAACAGTTGTCTGAGCCCTCCTGAGCTCCCAGTGAAGAATTTCCATTTCTGGATACACTTTTGACCATACTGGTGTTCCTCATCCTCCTCTCCTACAGCTTTTATCTGTGTTAACTCACTTCACACAAACACGTTTGCTTTTTAATTATGGTTTTTAATTGTGGGCATGTGGATAAATCTTTAGTTCCTGCATGTCAGCTGCATTTTTGTGCTGCCCTAGTCTTGTCACACATGTAGTTGACGGAGTCTTATTTTTTTCCCCCCCCGCTTTTTCAATAGGCCCTTTTCTAGCTCTTCTTATAGTATCAACTCTGTTTAAATTATTTCTTAGAAACTAGAGATCTTTTGCTGTTTTTAGCCTTCACAGACTACTGACTAGTTGTTGATGTAGAGACTGCATGCTGGGTGCCAGTACAGGCTTCATATTGGCTGGGGGAGAGAGACAAGCTCTGCTTTGTTCAGTCCTTTTGCAAACCTTCCCACCAATATGGTGGGCAGATGGCAGAAACACGAGCCCTGTGGAAATGAAACCATGGTGCTCACTCTGAGAAGGACTGAGGGGTGGAGAGCTGGTGGCCTGGGAGGAGGGATGGACTGCTGAAGGGCAGGGAAAACCTGGTGTCCTGAGTTGTACCGCAAAGGACAGCGCGCAGTGGGAGGAGTGTGTATGTGTGTTTGTGTGTGTGTATAAAATTTTTAGAATTTTTTGAAAGCAGCTAATTGTGACAGAAACTTTGCCCCAAACAGATCTGTTGAATGTAGTGAAAAGCAAGGCTACCACCATGCTCCCCATTATGTCGGGGGAGGATGAAATTTATATTATTTTCATTTCTAATCCCATATCCTGTTTCTGTAATGATGCTGTTGGTGAGGCCACTATAATAGGTGAGCAAAACAATGTTGCCTGTGCTTTTGTCCTGCAGAAATTACCTGTTTACAATACAGGGAAGATTTAGTACAGCACATTGTGACCTTGCACGTTAGGTAATTATGTAAATGCCTCTGTGGCGCCTGTTAAATGCATTTCTGTGCTGTTTGAATTCTGTGGATAAGCTAATTCCTTCTAGTTTGCATCAGATGACAATACAAGGGAAGAACACACCACTGGCAGTAGGGTAAGACAGTCAGTACATTTGGAAAAGCTCTTCAGCTGTATGCTGTATGTGACTGTCCCCCTGCCAGGTTATACTATTTGGGGGGTGGGAGAGGCTTTCATGTCATTTTTCTCCCTGGAAAAGTCTAAGATTGCTTGTCCATGTATATTGTTTTTGCATATATACATAAATATTGGAGCAGTGGTGGTAAGGATGAGTAAGCAAGTTACAGCCCATTTCTTTTCAGAGATGTCAGGCTAATCCCTTGCCTCTGGAGGCTGGGACCATATGTGTCTCAAGAATTGGCTCAAGTAGAGCAAAGACTGAATTCTTTGAGTGCTTGCTACACAGTCCTGAAAATCAGCGTCGCTCAACTGACAATACAATGGCAAAGCAATACCAGTCTGAAAGTTTGTATGCCACAAAAAAATCCAGTCAGATTTTGTGTGGCAAAGCTGCCTTATGAACCATCTTGGAACAGGCTGTTGCCCTTCTAAACTGAGAAATGGCAGTAGAGGGATTAAACTCGTGGTGCTCAACTCACAGCATGCTACCCTAAGGCAAATTCCTTGTCATCCAGAAGCAGGATAATTTGGTTGAAGCTGTACTGATACGTGCTGTACAAACAAGTGTTTTGACTGTGTGATTTTTTTTTCTGGTTCTCTTTTATGTTTAGGCAGCTAGACAGAAAAGCTGAAACTGAAACAAGGCCACAGGGTTAACAAAGCCTAATTAAATTGTCTTTTCTGTTGTACCACCATCTTTTTTTTTTTTTTTCTCCTTAATTAATTTAAATCAAGGTGAAATCAAAGAGGAAAAGATGCCATTGTAATTTATTATCTTCTATAAGGCAAGAATAGAATAATGCTATCCCACACTTCCCATGCTCAGAAAAAAAGAAAACAGAATGAAAAAGGTTGGGTCAAGTTAGCAAAATTGTTTTACCTTTTCCATTGTACGTGCTCCTCTGTATGGAACTTCATGCTGTATTACAACAATTTGCACTGTGACAGAAAGTGTTCAGAAGCCCTGTTTTGAGTAAATGTTTAACATTTGATAAATGCTGTATTGTTCTAGCCAAACAGCAGTACAAACATGTCACCATTTGGTGCCTTTCCAGCATGCACACCTTGTTCTTCTGTGATGCTTTTGTTAAACTCGAGCAAAATCAAGGTACATTAGGTACTCATCTGAAAGATAGACACGGAATTCAGCCAGCTCTCTTCATAGTCAGGTTCATCTTTGGTGTAAGATTTTAGCTGCCCATGGAGGAATGAACTTGTCCTGTTACATATCTCTTCTTGCTGGCTGTGTTTGAGAACTTGGCTGTGTTTGGTTTGGGACCATCGCTCTTGTCCAGAAATCTGTGATGAGCAGAGATACCATCATATTGCTTTCTCTTCTGTCCAGATAATCCAGAAGGTGATATTACTCACCGAAATATTGCTTTGGGAGTCAAAGATGGGCTGTGTAGAATTCTGAGCATCCCTGAAGCTGTGGGGAAGAGCTCTGATCAAGCAGATCAGCAGAACTGAGTTGCAGTTGAGACGGAAAATTAAGGATGCTTCAGAGACCATAAAATAGAGCTACTATTTCAGGAAAGGGAGAATGTTTGGTCTAGCCAGTGGTTGCCTCTAAAAATACTTCAAATATCATCCTAGTCAAAAACAGGACAGGGTATATGCACAGTTACCAAAAAGGAGAAAAGTAGCCACCAGGCATCTTGCCTTTCAGAACATCCCACTGTGGGTGAAAAACATTGTTATCCTCCATGTCTGTCAAAATTTCCCATTACTAACTTGACTAGAATAAGCAACTGTGAGCCCAAAAGTGCATCTAAAACTGGCAGTAAACGTGTGAGAATAACACACAGGTTTCTGTCATCTTCTTTCCCCTTCTATTGTTGCTTCATGTTTTCTGGAAGGAGACTGAGAAACAAAGCACGTCCATGAGTGGAAGCCATAGTAGCTGCCTAGAGCAACCAGCTCGATCATGAGGCACAAAAATGAGTACTCATAAAAATGGACAGCTCTATGCTTTAAGCCAAAGTTATCTGGTATGATTAAGCAATGCCCTTGAATATGGAAAAAACTGTATTCCTGACTGACCACTGTGTACTAATGGCAGGATTGAGCTCTTCCGAAAAGAGGGCTGGATGTGCTGAGAACAAGACAGTAAAGATGAGAACCTGCAGCATATTCAACCAGTACAAGCAAGTAATGTAGGGAAAATAATTGCAGAATTTCTAGGAAAAAATATATCTTAATGACTTACTTTTTTTTTTTTTGAATCAATGAAAGAGTACTTCAAGGTAATTCTTTTTTTTTTAAGTTAGTAAGTTGGTTTTGTAAAACAACCAATTTCATCAGCATCAAAAGATTTTTAAATGAGGCCACAAAGATGTCTAGAAGAGTTTTACCTTTTGCTCAAGAAGTTGAAGCAAGCACAACCTTTTACAGCTTGAGTTTTCATGAGAATTTGGTGATGAATAATCCACGTTAGTAATCCAAACCTTACACTTCTGCAGCAGTGTAAATATCACTAGAACAGAGCGCTCTTTTAAGCTGGAACATTTTTATTTTAGGCTTTTTTTTTTCTCTCATGAAAGCAGGGCTATGTAAGCATAGGTAACATGCATATGATTACAGTATAATGAAAAATTTCTCGTGTTCCTTTTAGTTCCTGAGTCAGCTGGTGGAAGTTGGGTGGGGGACTAGGTTTATCCAGCTGTTGCATCACCAGCACATGGCTACTACAGGTGTAACTTCTGAGTACACAGTCTGAATGTGTTCTGCATCTGTATTTGTGTAGTGATTTGTTAAGGGCTTGAGGTGCTGGTAGCTTTTTTCCTAATGGAATCCTAAACAATGTAATGATTTATTGATGGTCTTTTCTTTCTAAGTGTGTTGTGTGTTTTCTACACTTCGTTTTTGCTTGTATAAAGAAAAATCACCCCCCCCCTTTTACTCCTTTTTCTCAAATATTAATGTGTTAGCACATTATCCATTTCAGAATTGCTTTTTTCTTTTCTTTAAAAGCAAAAAATCATCAGCATTAGGTGATGATACTTCTCAATATAAAATTTTCTTCATAATGCTCTACACAGTAAAGAAACTACATCTTAAAATACTTTGTGGTACTGTCTGGTAACTTAGACAGTATGCAAACAGATCAACATCTCCATGAAAACCTCAAAAAGCATTCAAAACTAGTGGGATTATATATCTGCATGAAAATTTTTCATTAGGAAAATATGTTGGAGCTTAAGGTGATAAATTTTTGTGTGTATTTTCTAGTCCAAATCAGTGTTGTTCTGGCCAGTCATTGTTTTCCTGGATCACAGGGACAGCTTTTACTGTTTGGGAATTCCCATGTCAAGCTCCTCGGTCTCATGCCTGTGTGATGAAAACCAGTCTTTGATTTGTTGTGGGAATGCACCCAGGGATGTGTAAAGAAGAGGATATATGTGTGAAAGACAGTTACGGTTCAAATCTGGGAAAAGATGTCCCCAGGAACTCAGGATGCCAAAGCCAAACCTATTGGTCTTCCTCTCACTGCAAAAGCCAGATGTGACTCTTTGATCTTGTATTTATTAACATAAATGTGCTGCCTACACCTAATCAATAACCAAGTCACTCGACTCTTCCCACTCCAGTCACCCACCTTAGCAAACAGAGAAACTTCCCTCCGAGGAGAGGGATGGAGAACAGGAACAAACGGTGATGGATCTGCTGCCTTAACACACTTGTGGGAAGCACTCAGGTGATGTACCTGGTATAAGATTCTGTGTTTCTGCAGCATGCCTTTACTCCACTTAAAACTATTGATATTCTTAATTATTTACCATATTTCACTGTCTGAAAGCTGTATCCTGCTCTATTGTACAGCCTGGGAAATGTGGTTTTGGGCAAGCAGGACTGGGCCTTTAATTTTTCTAGCTGAAAGAGCAACAGTGAAACTGCAGCTTGGCTTTGCATTCATGGTTTCTGCAATTAAGGGCTGCAGCTGTTCTACTTTTTTTGTCTCTGTGACGCAAATCAAAGCGCACAGCAATGGTATTGCCTGAGGGAAGAGAGAAAGCTACTTGCTTGCTTCCCCATGCTGATAACTAAGCAGTGATGACAAGAAACTGGGGCAAAGAAAAGTTCAAAAGCAGAATCTGAATATTATAAATGACTGGAGAAACACAGGTGGCTCTTCTTCAGTGCAAAAGGAAAATAGGACTGTGTGAATGTCAGAAGAAATAATCAGCTACCCAAAGGAAAAAATGTAGGGCTGTAAATTTTCTGTTGCTCAGGGATTCTGACGTGTACAGTAGCTGGGGTCTGTATGCTATCAAATATGTTACAATCGCCACCATTTTAAACATGATTAATTTTTACCTAGTGACTTCAGCCTTAAGAACCTTGATTATTTCACATTTGAATCCCCTTTTCACATACATTTTGATCTCAACCTGAGTAGTGAGGTCTTATTGAGAATCCTTGTACTCTCATGACAGGAAAGGATAAGGAAAGAGAGGTATTGAGAGCATGAGTGGCATTACTTGTCTGAGGTCATGCAGCAATCAGGGCAGAGAGTTTGGATCTCCTAATGTCTTGAATCACAACCTGCTTTCTCCACTAACTCCTAGATTGCATTGTGTGGCCATCCCAAATCTGTGGATTTGTTTGCTTGTGGTGTCTGAACTGAACTTCATAGGTGTTTATTAAAGATAAATGTGGCAGGTTTGGTGTGGAACTAAAATGAGACTGGAGCTTTGTCTCATCATCCAAGGTACCTAACCAGTGACTGCACACTTCTGCCAGGTAGGCTGCTCAAGTCCTTTCTGCTGGTTGCTGCTTTGTGTGCCCCAGCCCTGGCAGCAGGCACTTCCGTGGGAGGGCAGGAATTGCAGGATTTAAGGCATCCAAGGCTCTGCTCAGGATCTCCTCTGCTCTTATGTCTCACATGAACTCCATCTACCCCTACTGCATTGCTAGTCTCCACTGCTTCTCATTTCTACTCCCTCACCCTGAGCAAGTGGGAACAGAGGTCTGGTTTTCTGTCCCTGGCGTTTGTATTCCTCCTGAATTATGCTACAAGTCCCCACCATGTCTGAGCTCCCTCCTCGTTTCTTTTGATTCCTGTCTCCTGGGTTCTCAGCCCTGTTCCTCCTCTTCTATAGTATCTCTTAATACCAGAATCCTTCTTTTGCCTTGCAGGGATTCTCCTGTCCTTGATTATTTGGCCTTGTCTTTAAGGTTTTCCCAGCATTTTCTCCCAGATAAAGAAAATGGTTGGACCTTTTTGTGTTTTCCGTAACTGACTGTGATAAGTGCTAAGGATGGAGAAGGAAGCAAATTCTGACTTAATGCATAGTCCAAGATTTACCCTGCCCACCAAAACATTAATCTTTTGGGGCACCTCATGCAGTTTAATTCCATGATCTGGAGCAAGTCAGGCCTGGTTGAGATCTTAGCAGCAGTGCTGTGTGTTTAATGGGCCTCTCTAAAAGTAATTTTGAAGAACTTTATTTTCATTATCTTACAACTTGGCCATTTTGGGGGACCTTGTGAAAGGGACAGCAAACGACACATCTGTGATACCGTAGCCCCCTCCAAACTCTCAAATTTATGATCTGAAATAAGACTTACAAGAAAACAGATTTCATATTCCACATGGGTGGAATAATATGTTTGTCATCCTGGACAACAAGCGTTCAGCCGTCCATAAACATAATCTCAGGACAGATAATGAAGAATCAAATGCTGCAGATGCAACTTAAAATCAGCTGTATCATGGGAACTGTTGGGCCACTTTGAAGATGGTGCTACTAGCCCTGCCTGTACTGCAGTTGAGTCAAGGCTTTTTCTTCTGGTGGTGCTTGCATCAGCAAATCCCACGTGCTGTAACAGAGAACAAATCCACATTTTTGCAAGGCTGGGATTTAAGAATTTTTTTCACATCAGCTTTATTTTGTCAGCCAAGACATAAATAGATTTTAAGATGAATAATTAACATCAAGCTAACTGGTTTACAGCACTTGACTTAAAATAAGGAAATAGTTTAGAAATATGTTTATAAGTTTGCTACTAACAATTTTATTGGTAATAAAGAGGCTTGTTGACTTCTTTGCTGGAAACTGGATTTATGTCTTGGTTTGTCATCTGAATGTTATTGGGTAGCCCACAAATGACCTACTCACACTTGTAGTTATTCTACAGTTCTAAAGCATCGTAAGATTTTACCTATGGGATCCCTTTTCTGTAAATGCAATTTCCTCAGGCTGATACAAAAAGGCTCTCTGAATTCTGCAGTTCCTGATTTTATCACATGTTGTCTTGGCTCACTGTCTTGCCATATATGAGCATATTTTCACAAGTCTTGTCTTTTAATGTAATTTTTCTACTAATGTTTAGTTTAGAGTGATAAGAGAGCATTCTTTTCTACCCATCCAGTTGTAACCATAATGGCAAGTGAAGTCAGGATTGGAGTTCTAACATTTTTAGGACTCCCTCCCTTCATGAGGAGAAGATGTAGATTCAAAATCTGGTGTATACTGAGTATTTATTACTTATATTTTGTAATAGTTTCCCATGATTCTGCTGTCTTCAAATTCATAAAGTAATGAATAATCATGAAATTTATTATGGAAAATCAATATTAAGCCTAATAGTTACTGCTCTAAAATGATTTAATATGAACTTCAAAAGCAATATTAAAATGTATTAGTCATTCCCTAAAGCTGATTGATATGCTAGGGATTTTCATAGAAAAAGTACCTAGATGGGATGCATGCAGGGCTAGCCTGATTTCAATAAATTTTAAAACTTTTTTCCTGCTGTTTATAGTTATGATAATTGGGTGTTAAAGACCTTTCTATTGAGCCTGCTGCTGACTCTCTTTCTTTATTACTTCCTTCTTCTAATCACCCTTGACCAGGATTCGTCTCTGCCACAAACGTTATTTAGCACAAAAAGTCCTTGCCACTAATTGTAGGATTTTCCAGGGCTTTGGTACCAATTCATCAGCAAATATTTGTGGTTGTATTTTCTGCAGTTGTAATTGTTAAATGTGACTGGATGTGGAATTCTGCAAGGACACCATGTGCTTTCCAGTTCTTCCTGAAGACTAGGTTGTCATTGTGTCAGTCACAATCCCACTGTCTGCTGCCCATATGTAACTTTAAACTTCATGTCTGTGATACTACAGGGCTGTACAAGTGATGGACTGCTATCAGAATCTTCCACTTGTCTTGAGGGACATATCTTTTTAATTTTTTTAAATTTTTTAAAAATTATTTTGATTTGATAAGTCATTTATCTATCTTTTGAAGATAAGACCTTGTATTCTAAGTAATTTGAAATACTGCTCCAAAGTGTTTTGCGATGGTTGAATAAGGCCTTGAACCAATCAAGGTTTGTCCACTGGTTGTGAAGATGTTTGATCCAGTACGGATTATAATACTGTAATCTGGACCACATAAGGTCAGATTTTGTAGAAGACGTGCCCATGCTTGCACCACAGACTCGCTTTAAACAAATATAAAAAGACATTTTAATTTTCTGAGACATTGTAAGTTTTAAAGGTGTAAAAAAAAAAAATCTGTGTTAATTTTGTAGGGGTTTAAATAAACTCTAGTGTTCTACTGAAGAAAAGTTTCTTACCTTTTGCTTCCTCCTCCTCTGACAGGTTCCCCATTGTCTGAATGATGCCTGTAAATGCAAAGTACAGTAAAATTATCCATGTAACTTCTGAGGAAGAGAGAGAGTCCTCCTCTGGCTTTGACCATCACTGAAATCTGTACTCATTAGACTGTTGAATGTTGGATGTTGATTGTCGACAGTGTTACCTTTGGCAGTAGAGTTGTGGTTGTGTACTGCTTTGACATGGCACTTAGACAAGTGTGTTAAACACTTCTAAACAACATCAGCTGCTTGTAAGATGCCATCCTGCAGTAGAGATAACAGCTGAAAAGAAAAATGCTGTAGAAGCTGTCATTTACCTGGGAGGTAAGTTCTTACAGTCTTATTTCAGCTTTGCTGTTGGCCTATGAGGAGACCTGGCTTCGAGTATCCCAGTTCTCTGTGTCTGTGCCCCTGGGATCTCAAATTTGGAGAACACTGATACCTAGATTGATTTAGTGGGATGTCATGAGAATCAGCTTCAGGTTTATACATTTGATACCAAAGAAGAGGATGTGGGAGAGTGAAGAAGACTGCCATGCAGATTCACCTCCTCAAAGAAGTCTAGGAAAAAACAGAGTAGTTGAGTCTTGTTCTTAGTGGTTGAAAAATGTTAGTGCTTCTGTTCACTCATCGGCTGGGGTGCTGAGTGGAGGAGAGTTAGCACTGAAAATATTTTATTTACTGAAAAATATTTTATTTACCTGTTGGATACTTTTAGTTTAGTCTCATATGTGGCAACTGAGCACAATGTGTGTCTCACACACTATAAGTAACGTTAGCTCTGTTGTGTTGATAAATTTTCATTACCAAGGGTGTGGTTGTGCATGTCAGTGCTAATTGCAGTGGGATTTTGGGAGACTCTTTACAACTTGCAGCAAAAGCAATTGGTCTTAGTTCTGGCTGTTGTATCCCCTGTTTGGAAATCCAAGCAGTTGCATTTGCCAGCACAACTGAACTGTTATGTGCTTGCATCTTGCATGGTATTCTTTCAAATTCAGGCATTTCAATACTCAGCAGCTCTTCGAATTCAGCCTAATAGAAGCAGGGAGAATTTGAATGCTAAAACATGCTGTTTTCTAAATCTGAATCTGTTTATCTATGTTTTCAAAATAACTTTTCTTTTCTCTTTCTCTGTTTTTATGTGAACTGCAGCTAAGCTTGTTTTTTCCATTACTTTCAATGTTTGGTATTTAACGTTCAGATTTTTTTTGTTTGTTTGCTTTTTCCTCTTGGATAAACTAGTGGACAAGAACTTTGAGTTGCACTCCATTCTTTTTACCTGATATAAAAGGTTAAAATACTGTCACAAAAGTAATTAGCATAACTTTTTCTTCCCATACTTGCTGTTTTACTGCTTAAAACTTAGAATTCTTGGATTCTTGGCCCCTCATCCTCTCTAAACAAGTGGGCTGGTGGACTGATTATGGAGTATTTTATGAATTTTTATCTGTCTATCTGAGACTGGGTTTTGAGACAGCCAGAAAGAAACATACAGGAATAATAACTATTCTAGTTTTTTAATTATTGACGTACTACATCTTGCATAAGCACCAAACATGGGAGGAAAGATGTTTCAACTGAAATGTTTGGGGGTTTTTTTTCGCTCCTAGTGGCAGCCTTTTATTTGCCTGATGGGATTTAAAAACCTTGTTATTCTATTGTATTAATGTAGTTTTCTTTTGCCCTTACAAAATACTATTAAAAATACCCACCTGTATTCAGAAAGTAGCTCTTGGGAACCCTTCTTCCATTGCTTTGCACAGGTTTGGTACCTCTAGAAGACCAAGGCCAGCAGATCTAGAGACAGAGGCACATCTTGTCTTGGTCTTGCAAGCAGTCACCTGCATGAGGGACCTTAGTGTGCACCCTTGTTTAATTTCTGTTGAATTCAGTGAAAGAGACTCAAGAGAGCAGATGCAGAAGGTCCTCCAATAGGGCTCCACAGTGCTAGAAAGAATATTTTTATGTTTTGATGAGTTGACCTTCTAATCTTCAGCTTTCCTGTCTAATCTACTCCTCCAATTATTTGATTTTTCTTTTCTATTGTCTGTTGCTGTCAGTAACAAAGGAGATTGCTGAGGTTTAGAGGCAATGCTAAATGCATCTTTTAAGTAGTTTTGCACCTGGAAATGTGCTCTTTTCCCATGTCACCCACACTACTTGTATTTGTACGTAGCTGAAAGAAAATTGGTCTTGTAAAGGTATAGATTAAGATGAAGAAGAAATAGAAGCCATGCTAGGATCTTACAGCAAGATTTTCATATTAAATGCAACAGCCAAAAGATTAATCTCTGACTTGAGTGTCCCTATTAAGCTTAAAATAAGAGAGGTGCTTAGAAGGGGCAATAGTGTAGTAAATGTGATCCAGTGTATTCCCCCCCACCTCCAAATGTGTTGAATTGAAATGCACTCACAGAGTACATAACTTGTTTGTCATAATTATCAAATGGGCACTGCATCGGAGCAGACAACGGTAATCAGACAGTCAATTAGTTCCTCTGCTTGCACTTGCATCTATTTACATTATTACAAGATATTTGAGAGGATTTGCAAAGCATGAAAGCAAAACGAGAGGCGAGAATTTCACTTGCCTTTCATTTTTCATTGCTTCCAATAAAGTTTTTGAATGTCTGCTCCCAGATGTCCATTTGAGTGCAGGGAGAGAAAGGCAGAATTTCTCCCCCTAATGAGAAAACTCAGTGTGCGACAAAGTGCTCAGCTTGGAAGAAGCTTTGGAGTGCACTGACAGTTTTATTGACCATCCCTTTTGTAGCGACATGCCAAGCCCCTTGGAAATGCTAGTTAAGAGGGGTGAGTGAATACACATGGCTTTTGTAAGACAATGATAAATTAGTGGACAGTTGGACCACGATGGCTTCAGGAGTTACGTGTTTGCCATCAGTGCCCCCAAGCCATTTCTGTTCTGTGTCAGTGGGGTGCATCTGAATACCATATGTCACAAAGACTAATGTCCTCACTCTTCCTTCTAATGGGCATGGCAGACACCACACTTGGAAATTTCCGTGCCTGCCTCTGAGATAAACAGCAACAGGGCCAGCTAATTGTGTGTGTTGTTAAACACCAGAGCTGCTCACTTGAAAGTTGGGCCCTGGCAATTAATGAAAGCCATTAAGGGAGTGAACAGTAAAAAAAAATTAAATAAAGTGCATTTTTTTTCTTGACACAGGGTTTGGTGGTAGCGAGTTAGATGGGCTCTTGTCCAGACCTAGTGCTGTTTCATTGTTAGTAGAGAAATTAGAAGGAGGGAAGTGTCCTAATTTTAAGAGTACTAGATGATACCTTAGACACTTGTTTCCAGATGCCAATGAAAGAATACAATTGAGGCAATGCAATTTTCCTCTTAACTGGGACTGAGAAACTGTATTCCTAAAAATGTATAATCACCATAGTAAATTCACTCTTACCAAGAGGTCAGATTGCAATGTGTATACATTTCATTAGGGGTCCTAATGCAAGATGTTTATGAATAAGCAAAGTGTTTTGGAGCAAGGCTTTGGGGCAAGCACCAAATTGTCACACGTACAGAATGGAATTGATTACAGGGGTGCAGTCCAGGTTTAGTGAATTTTGGAATTAATTAATCTCTGAATTGACAATAAAGTGAAGTGCTGCTACCCGCATTTCTACAGGCTTTCTCTTGCTTCCAGTCTTGTTTAGAGTAATAGATTGTAAATCAAAAGAAAATGGCAGCAATGCAAAGAATAAAACATATTGATTACGGATACATTTAATCCTTTTGTGTCAGTCTTGAAAAGACTATCCAACAGTACCTCCTAAGATCATGGGCTCTGTTCTTTAATGGTTTTAGAAGCATCAAAATGACACTGTGTCATAGACGAGATGTTCGTCTAGTGACACTCATCCTTCCATTCATGTATGGCTAAATAAAAGGTTGTGTGTGTAGGTTTCTGGAGCAGAGGGTGACTGATATTTGTTCAACTAAAAACTGGGAAGGCAGGGCATTCACCGTGAAATGGAAAGAACAAAAACCAGATGAAAATAGAGGTGGTTGTTTCCAAACCAGGTCAAATGTACAAAAGGTCATATTACATTGTCTTATGTATCTCTCTGTCTGTGCTAAACCATTTAGGATTTTTAGGGCATATTTGACATGCAGGAAAGGGGTTCCCATGCTCAGTACCTGGCTTTGCTTAATGCTTGAGCAAATAATCACAAAGAATTAGTAGGAATGGCCAAAAATGACCATACATTAGAGAAGCTAGAATTTAAACCTTAATGACTCTGGAAGACTTGAATATTGTTATGAATGTATGTCTTTTATAAAATTTGGTGGGTTTGGAACAGTGGTTTTTTTGTATGCAAACTTGTTGTTTAGTGAACTTAATTTTCACAGCAATCTAAAAGGATGCAGTAAAATCTGAGTCCATTTCTTTTGCTGCCTCTTAGAAATCTGACCTTCAGGTCTCTTCTTTGTTTTGTTCTTAGAGAAATATTTTCTTTGATAGTTGCTGATTTACTACTATGCATTGTGTTGTTTCTGTTGCTTATTTGTTTTTCAAAGCATCTTCTAGCCTTAAAGAAACTTCAGACCTCAAGTGATTTAGGTCTTCATCCTCCTATTACTGCTGATTAAAACAAAGGGAGAGGTTAAATTACCTGGTCAGGGTAACACAGTGAATCAGTTCTGCAATTCAGAATGGGAGAGAGTGGTATGTCCCATAAATTTGTTTTGCCATTAGTGCCAGGATGATGAGCTGCAGAATGGGGTGCTATAATCAAAAGTGTGTCCCTGGTAGTTTTGTTTTGCTTTTGTTTTTTCTCTCTGCCTGTATTGGCAAGTGCTTTTGCATTCCTAGTCTGTCCTTTCTTAGTCCCTGGATCAGTTTTAGGGAGCTGAAGACAAGTAGTGCTGCTGGGCTGGGCAGCAGAGGTGGGTAATGAGAGGGAAGAAGGTGGCAGAAGGCAAAACAATCCTGGACACTTCTGTGTGGGCCCAAAGTGCTTCAGAGCACGAGGAGAAATCCTTTCCTATAGTGGTATGTGCTGGAAAGCCCTATGGGTGGTTGTAGTCCAGCAAAGCTGGAGTAAAGAATTTATGGTTGATGGGCAGGATATGGTCCACAACTTGCAGAGCCTGTAGCCACATTTCAGTCCCTTTCCCTGGTGCAGTTCGATTTTGTTCCAGGGTGTGTACATGAATGTGTGGCTCATCAAGCACATTTGTAGGGCCCAGGCAGTCCTGAGCCTGTGACCTTCCCTGGGGAGATGGGAGAGGCAGAAGGGGGTGTGATGTGCCAAAGCCAATTGCACATCTGCAGAGTAAAACCTCTCCCCCTGCCCTGGTTGCTGAGAAACCAGGTTTTTACATCACATAGTGAATTTGTGTGTTTGTGCTGGAGCCCTGAAGTGGGAGGCTGATGCTGAAGGTAGCATAAAACACACTTCTTGTCTCTTCTAGAGAGTGTGTCAGCTTACCCACAAGCCTTTGGGCTTAGACTGGGAAAAAATTGATGTAAAAATCCCTGAATTCTAGTTTTGCAGTTAATCTCAACATTTCATACCTGATGATGCCTCAGGTTGAAAATATTATTGTTGAAGTAATACATTGCCTGATTTTAATTAAGGTTTTTTTGAGGAAGAGGTGGTTTTGTTTCTTTGATTCAGTCTAATCCTGCTTCCTGCAATAAATGGCTTTCCATGTAATGAGTGCACTGATTACTCTAAGGCACACATCTGCCTTTGAAAGTCAGGCTAATTTGTTGGATAAGTGGCAGATTTCTGATTGCAATCTCCTTTCAGTACAGAAGATTACTTAAGCAAGACAATAATCCTTTCTATTTTTTTTCCAAGCTTTGGGGTTTTTTATTCCATCTCTGTCTTAATCATCCTACTCTTAATTTTTCCTGCTCTCTAGGTACACTTTGGTTTCTCTTTCTTCCTAAACAGTTACCAAACATGATTACTGGCAGTTTTGGTGTAGTACAGTTTGCATACTCAACGTGTTTTAATAGCTTGTAGGTTAAATCTGTGCCATAAGTTTTCAGCATTTAGGGGTGGAAATTTGTTTATTAATGGTTACAATCCTCTGTGTACATGCAGCTGTTAAGCTAAAACTGCTTGTATTTAACATAGTGAATTTCACTGCACAAACTGGTCACAAACTGCATGAAAAAAACCACCTTCTGGTGCCTGGGAACAGCATTAGAAGGCTTGGCTGGTACAGCTGGAGTGTCAGATCCAGAAAAGTGCTTCCTTAGCACTTTTCAAACCTTATTTTAAGCGTGGAGGAGTTTCACTTTGGGGATATGCAAACTGAGAGGGAACATAACTTACACTTCAGTGTATGTAAATCTTGCTGCTCACAATGGAAGCTGAGACTTCTCTAGTTCTCTATAAAGCTGTGGCCACTGTATCACACAGCCTTCATGTATAATTTTATCTGTATTTTTCATATATGCATAAAATATGTGAAGTGCTTCTTCTGAACATGTCCTTAACCAGACAAAACTTTTGGTTTTATGGATATGGAGAAATAGGATTGACAATATAGTGAACTGAAGACTGGGAAAAGCTTCCCATCTTTACTTCTGCAAATCCACAGTAGCCTTTGGTATGTTCTTTTTGCTCTGATACAGGGTGTGCTCTGCCAGTGATGTAGCAGAGTTTTGAAACACAACTGATTCCCAGAGCAGAGACCTCTGAGGATACTCTACTCTTACTGGTGTTCCAGAGTTAGTGCTCAGAGGGGGTGTCTGGCAGACTGTATGAGATGCAGATATATAGTTGTGTTAAAATGATCTCCTTCTTGCTTATTAGAAGAACCATGGATGGAGAAAACCTTGAGATTTTTTTGTAAACTCTCCTTTTTCTTTTTGACGTCTCGTGATCTGTTTTTTAAAGACGACCTAATTGGAATATATAATAGATCAGGTATTTGTGTCTTCTCATTCCTGCTCATTTTATGAAGAACAAGTTAAAAGCTCTGTAGTGTTCTTTGCACTTTCTTATGAGTTTATTTTGAAGGTTTTTTCCATTGTACTTCTATTTTTTTTCCCTTTTTTCCACAATAAAGTTTGAATTTGGAAGTGTGTGCGAATTTGAAGTAGCAGAGTTAGCGGTCGTGTCATCTGGCTTTCTAAAATAGTGCAAGGCACTGAGTCACTTCTTGCCACTAATAAGTTGCGTCATTTTACCAGGATCAGAATGTTCCAGGCTCAAAGCAAATAGATTTAAAAGTGAAAAACCAGTTGTTACCATGTATGTGTGTTCATATAGACACACACACTCTTCTTTCTAATATGTCTTCTTATCCAAAGATGATGATTGATCCTACCGTATGTGAGGCAGTGAATCAATAATCATCACTTCTTTCCACTTTAATATAGGAGGAGACAGAAAATGCATTCAGACCATATTGTTTTTAAAGGCGAGGTTTATAAGCACAAATGAGGAAAAATGTGGGGAGATTCCGAGGGGGGGTGGGGGGCAAAGGTAGAGAGAATGCTAAACTTGTTAGATTAACTTCCTACTGTGGTTTTATTTTCAACATGTTTGATGTGTGATTTGTTGTATCCAGCCTTGAAGTAATTAATTAGTGTCCTGTATGTGAGTTCTGTTGAACTGCTTTAAGGTAAATTCCTCAAAAAGCCAGGTGTGTTCCTGCTCCTGGTTGTGTGCAGATGTTTGCTCTGCAAAGCATTTGATATCTTGACTTGCAGACTTTGTCAAACAGGGATGAAAAGCACCATTTTTACCCTGATTATTTTATGTCTGTTTATCCTCATGCTTTGCCAGCAAACCTGGTCCGTTGTGCCATCAGGATTTCATCAGGCTGAGTCAATGTTCAGGTTTTAATGTCCTCACTGGTAGAAAATTCCCCTCAGACAGCAAAAACAGACTGCAGGGAAAAGCCAGTGGAGAGATGTGTGTGCAGAGATCCATGACCAGAGAGGCTCAGGTGCTGGGAGAGGCCAGAAGGGGCTGGGCTATGGCACTGGCAAGCCCTGGCAGTTGCCCAGAGGTAGCTCTGGTTTATTCTAAATAATCATGCTAAACCCCTGGCAGGGGACTCTAAGTGCCAGCACAGTGAATCTCCTCAGAGAAGGACAAATTCATACAACTTTTGGAGTCTGGATCTCATTGTACTGAAGCAGTCAGACCCTAGGAATTCTGTGGCTTTGTTGTTCACATCTTTGGGAATGCTGGCATGAACCTTACTCTCTTTTTGCTCTTTGTCCCCGACTGAACAGAAAAGATAAATGGTCTTCGTAAAGAAGAAAAACCCAAACTGGGATGCTGAGATGATTCCTAGAAACAAGCGAAGGACTTTTCTTAAATTCGTTGGTTCAAATCGCCTTCCCAACTGATGGGTTATGATTATTAGTGAATTAGCAGGAAAGTTTCCAATAGCTATTCTCATTATGATAAGGCTGAGAGAGGTTGAATGTTGGAAAATCAATGGAGCAATAGGTTGCAGAGGATATTGATGGTGGCTTTGGAGGGCAGAAGCTTAGCAGGAGGGCAGAGGTTGACATTTGTGAGGTTACTCAAAGCCCTGTACCGTGGAGATCATTTTAGTCTCCATGCTGACAAGTTTTGTAGCAGCCATTGATTGTACTTTCTATTTATGGAGGCTCTTCCCCCTAAATGTAAAAAGGTATCTGACTTGTGTAGCAGGATCACAGCAGAGTGACTAGTGACCTGCTACTTTAGGAAAATAGCTTAAATGCTGGATTGGAGGGTAAGGTGGTAATCAGTACAGACATTTAGTATAAAGAGGAAAAGAATCTTTATTTTCCCCTGTAATAATTCCATAAGATAAAAACAGTGAGCAATGGGTTTAAAAACCTTCATTTAGGGAGAGACTTACTATGTCATGGAGTTCCATGGCCACAGAGCATGTGAGAGCAGGTAAGGAGTGATGCTTTTATTTCAACATCCTTGCTGTCTTGCCATAGTCTGTATGGTGCTTGCCTGACACTCCCACTGTCTGCACAAAGCTCATAAGGAAAAATCCCATTTTTTCCAGCCCAGCATGGACTACCAGCACCTATAATCTGTACATGGAAAAGTAATTTAATGGCACATTTCTTCACTGTGATGTCTTGAACAGCTAAGCTCCCTGGATCAGCAACAGAATACCAGGCTTTTGTGGATCAAGGTAAGAGTGCAGAGGGAATGTGGCCTCTGAGGTGCAGGGCTTGCACAGCTCTTTTGGGTCATTAGAGGTCATACATGCCTAATGTCTTCTAGAGAGCATCATCCTGCCATCACAGGAGCTAGAAAATGTTTGATCTGCATCAGCAAGACTTTTCTTTTGCATGGATGCTTTGTGCAAGCATCTTATAAAACCCTTCATGGTAGAAGAGGATTTTGAGGAGAATAAGTCAGTGTGTCATAGGTGAAGACTTGATAGATTCTGGTTAGATATACAATGTATATTCTGCATGGTTGTTTGATCAGGCATATTTTCCAGCTGCCTCAGCTGGAAAAATTCGACAGCAAATTTCAAAATAAACACAACAAAATTCTATAGCAAAGAAATACAGTCCCACTCTTCCAGCCAAAGGTTATGAATTATTGTGACAGCCGCCTGAATGAGCCATGTCATTTTCAAGTTACAAAAACAGAGAAAGAAACCTTTATGTTAGGATGTATATACTTGTTAATACCAAACAGTGTGTATATATTGATTTTACTTGCTTTGTGAGTGAATTTTGGTTTTTTGTTTTGTTTTGTTTTATTGTGGGTTTTTTTTCTGGTACATTTCTCAAGCTTTTCATAGCCTATTTTCACTGGAGAGTTCACTTTAAACTGAAAACAGATATTTCCCATTGTTACCTTGCAGTAGGCATCAAAACTTCTAGGGGAAAACAAGAAACACCAAGATATTTGGGGTAGGACTGTGACAGCTTATCATGCTTAGGTGGGTCCATGCAGAAATAAAGAACCCAAACCAGGCTCTGCGTTATCTAGTGTAATAATTATAGTGTAGTAATTATCCTTAACTATTTAAAAGATCTGAAAATACAAATTCTGCATAAATTCTGTGCATCATGGTGTCTTGCTAGTGGGTTTTGGATGTGGTCTTTGTACAGCAAAAGGCATTCATTTTATGATGCTGGATCGTGAACTATTTCTTTTTAGCTGGGTTTCTTACAGTGACACAAATTGTACTTTCTTGTTCTTTATGGAAATATGTGTTTTTCCGTGTCCTCTAAGACTTTGAGCCTATTGGTTATTTTCAACCAGATTTCTTTGAGGATATAGAGGTGAAAAGAACTTATTTCCTACCAGTTATATGAAAAGGTGGCTGGATGAAGAAAAGAGAAAGGGACTCAATTCACTTCCCTCCCTTCCACACCTGAAGGGAAAAACCTAAGATGACCTTATCCTGAATTTCATATGAGAACATCCATCTGGGACAGGGGTGTATGTGTACCATGGTCATAGACTTGGGCTTGTGCTTTCCCACTGGCACAGGACAGATACAAGAAGTTGCAGACGGGTTTCCCTAGGGAAGCACTCTTACTGTTGAGGGGCACTTCTTGCTCAGGCTGAAATGTTGAGAGGCAGAAAACCAAGTCCTGGTTCTGAACCAGAACATTGGAAAACAGTGAGGTTGTGCAGAATCCCATGTGGCTGTTGCTGAGCCAGCAGGAAGTATTGTTATCACTATAGAGGATATACACACTTGACCCAAAAATGTTTGTTTTCAGAGAGTATGCTTTCAGTGTCTTTGTGGCAAAGTGCAGGAAATTATTTATTGTACAGCTGGTTTAAATTGAAATTTGTGAGGATAATGGGACAACTCTCCATCTCTTCCCATCCCCCTCCTTACGTTTTCATGCAAGAGCACATTTTCCATGACTCCGTTATTGTTTGAACATCAGGATATTGCATAAGCCTCTCTTGGGGAAAATAGAATATGCAGAAGCAGAGAATGACCTATGCCCACCCACAAGGGCTATTAAATGCAGCTTCACGTATAGTGTCAATAATGAACAACATCAGAAGGATAAAAAACGTGTGGGAGTTTGAATGTTTTAATTAGTGGAGGAAGCAGTATTTGCATCCAGGTTCTCACGCTGCTTCCTACAATATCTATCTGCATGACCTTGGTGTATTTCCTTACCTCTGTTCCCCTCTCTCCTGGTTTGAAATGGAGCTCTCCTTTTTCCTCATGATAAAGTGCAGTGGGTAGGGGAGTGTAGGATAAGGGAGTGCAATTCAGGGTTTGTTTTTTGGTTGGTTTTGTTTGGGTTTTTTTAATTCCTTTGCATATAGAATCTTAGATGCAGAAGTTATTAAAGAAAAATGTAAATAAACAGGCTAATCTGTTAGACAGCTTGTGCAAATTACAGTTTGCTTTGCTGAAGTAGCTTTGGTGGCAAAATCATATGACAGGTTTCATCCTAGACAAGAAAAGATTAACACTTGGTACATTTACGTAACAGCTGCCGAGGATGAGCATTCTTGGGTCACCCAGAATTCTTGTCAAAATAATCTGGAGATTTAAGCATTGCACAAATCGAGGAAATGCAGTCCTGTGCTTTGTGATCTCCAGTTCAGTGTTGTGGTTGAAGTCAGCGGCCCAACTCATGTCAAAGTCAAGAAAAGCACCTTAGGATTTTTCAGAATCCAGGATTCAATTTGTGAAGTGGTTTACAGACTGCTCGTGCTTGGATTTCCCTTCACTGCCTGGAAAGCCACCACCTGGGTGTTAAACAAAACAATTCTCAAAGATCTTGTAGTAGTGCTGGAGGTACACAGGACAGGATGAGCAGGCTGTGGTCTCTGATTTTGATATGGCTAGAGCATTGGACAAGGTAACAAAAATAAAATTGTTCTTTCCATGTAGACATACACATGCATTGAATCCCTAAGAGTGAAAAGGGTACCCTGGCAACTTGCTCATAAACACAGAATTAGCCTCACATGTCTTACATGTTTTCAGGTCAGTAGTGCACGAAGGCACTGTATCGTGTTGGAAGCAGAAAGGTAGTGGTGGAGCAGCACTGAAGTTTGGTTTAGTGTCCTCTGGCAGGAAACTAAATCCTGTGGACAATGAGAGGTCTTTTAGTTTTCGCTGTTAACCCGTCTTTGTCACTCTTCTGGAGGGCAGTGAGAAGTCTGTTGGCCCATGGAGCAAAAGAGGAGCACAGTGCATCAGTTAAAACCCTCAAAGTAGAAGAGAGTGTGGGAGACAAATAAACATGGAGTGGATTACACTCCAAAGGCTCATTTGTTTTCAAGTGCAAATGGAGGGGATCTGTTACCAAATAAAGCCCTGTCACCTGCACAGCACTAAAAAGGCTTGTTTACACCATCATGCAAATGAGCACAGATAATGAAGTATCAAGAGGAACTTCTTTTATTTTGTCACTAGATTCAGGAGGAAAACCAGACCTTTTAAAAGTCAATGTCTGTTTGCAACATTATCTTATCATATCCTATTGAACACTATCGATTGACAAATTGAGGGAAGATTGTCTCTTCCTCTTTTTGAAATGTATCTCTCCTTAACTATCTGCTCCTGACTGTGAGGAGCAGAAAGAGGAGCAACCCTGACAGAATCCGGTACTATAAATCATTTACTTAAGATAAAATTTTGATAAGCTTTATAGAGGAATGACCTCACTGTTTTATTATTTCAGTTAATGTGAGCTGTCACACTGTGTTTATTGCCCCTGCAGTTAAAGTTTATTGAAGTTCCTCAAAGGGATGCCCTTGAATCTGGGACTTAATGACTGCTCCCTCTACTGGAATTACATCTTGTAAATGGAACAGCTGAGATTAATTTCACTTTTAGGCATGAGTAGTCAAATACAGCCTTCATGCATCTGAACTCAAATCTACAAAACTGCAGTGTTAAAAGCCAAGAAACTCTAGGCCAATGTCACATCTTAAAGCTTGGAAAGGACTTTGAAATCATGCTAATAAATGTTTTGAAGTTATTAGAAAAAGATTCTTCACCCAGAGGGTGGCTGGGTACTAGAACAGGCTCCCCAGGGAAGCGATCATAGCACGAAGCCCGACAGAGTTCAAGAAGCATTTTGACAACTCTCTCAGGCACATGGTGTGGCTCTTTGGGCTGTTTTATGCAGAGCAAAGAGCTGGACCTCAGTGATCCTTATGGGTCCTTTCCAACCCACTTATTTAAAAAAAAAGTTCTTCAGAGTTTGTCTTTTCAAGCTCTCTTCCCAGGGATGAGGACTAGTGGTTTTGGTTTGATTCGGTTTTTTTCCTCCTCCAAGTCAAAGGGAAGATCTTGCTGTAGTTCTGAGATTGTCACTGACGAGTATTTATGAGAAGGAACCTTGGCTATTGTAAAACTTGTTATAGGCTTGCAGTCGCTGGAAGTTGAATGAAATAAGGGATTTTCAGCTTGTTCTCAGGTTGCTTTTTGGGACCAAGGAGTTGCAGTCCTGGGTTTCATTGGCTTGGTGATTGTTCAAAGAACGAAGCAGGTCTTCACAAGACTTTCTTGCATTCGTTCCATACAAAATGGGAGGTGCCTCATTTCAATCGGCAGCAGATCAAGAAATGGAGGGTTTTAAAACAAATTGCATCCTGCTTCATTCAAGCTGTACAAGGTTCTTAAATGTGAGGGAAGCCTAAGAAATGTGAAGTAACTTAAAGGTCTGCCATTATGAAACAACCACAAAAGAAGTATGAACACTGACATTTCTGTCTTTAGGCACTGGTTGAATTTTTGAAGGTGTAGAGCCTGTGGCAATCTCAGTGAAGGTCATACAAAAGTGCATGTGTGCTGTGCTTCTGGAGATCATGGAATGTTCAGCTGGCAGAGTTCCATTCCCAGACTGCTTTAATGAGGTTTGCTTGGAATACTGGGGTTCTGCTCTTCCTTGCTTTTGTTATGCATTTTGTTAGTATTGCCAGTACAAAAGAGTTGTAACAGATTCTCCTTATACTTCAACTGAGGCAGGGCTCAAAAAATTGCTAATTTCACTTCTCATATTTCCCTTATTTCCTTTTTTTTTTTTTTTAGTTGGCTGCTTTGATGGTGAGGTTTTTGGGGCACACCAGGTCTTTATCTCTGCCAGGGAGACGGTGTACACCTTGTACACTAGTGAAAATCTTTAACTTGCGTATATTGTAAAAAGGTTATCTTCAACACAGGTAGGTGAGTAGTCAGAGGGATGGAAACACTGCAAAAGAGTCTTTTATGTAGGTCACAGATAATCCTTTTTATGGATATGATTGAGTGAAAAACTGGGTACTGTGGCCTTGTACCAAAGGAGCTCTTCAGAGCTCTTAACTGTGAGCAGTAAAAAAGTGAACCCAGCAGTAAAAAAGTGAAGACCTGCAGTGATTTCAGTGAGGTTTGTTTCCTTGCTGATGTTTGATCACCTGTTTGCATGGCTTTGTGAAATGTGGCCCTTCTTGGGTAGAGCCCATAGAGGTGTAGGATGGAAAATTGCAAACCTCACTTCAGCTCTTGGCTCTGTTTACTTGTCTGACATTGGTGTGCCATGTTTTGCATATCCTAAAGGACTTTTTGCTTTGTCCCAGTGTCCTAACTTGAATGAATCAGTCCTGGAAGTGGTGAAACACTTTGGTTTTTGCAGACAGGGAACTCGTGTCTAGTCGTGCTCCTGTGGATTTCCACAAAGGGTGAAGTTGAGCAAGATGTTTTCTAACATGTCCATTTAGAAGGTATGTTTACTTTTTCAGTTTAAAAACACAAGAGGTTGAACATTTAGATTTCCCCACTTATGCTTCCTTGAAAAATAAACTATTTTGCCATAATGTGTACTAGTTGGCTCGTTGGAAAAAAACAAAAACAAAACAACCAAAACAACTTAGGTTTTCATGGACTTTTCTCTTGGTTCGTTCTAATATCATATTATTTTTAACACTGTGAACATAAGCTAATAAAAATCAAGTATGGTGTTTCCTATTCTAGAAATATTCAGAAGTATCCAGAGGATTTGAAATTTAATGGGAGACAAGGAAACAAATACAGTAGGCTACAATGAAAAACCTCCTTCCTGTTTTCATAATTTTATTATTT
>WEIV01030282.1:138774-152997 GCA_013390005.1 Calyptomena viridis
AAGGTTAGCAGAAGTTGGCCCAGGCTGTTCTGCTGTGTCTTTCTGAACGAAGATTGAAGTAGTGGTGAGATTTCAAAGACATCAGTTTTGCATGACAAGTGTTGCTCTCAGCAGTGTGGTGTCACTTTTGTACATGATCTAGACACTACTTCTTCAGCAGAAAAGATTTTCCTATGCCACAGTGTACTTGAAAAGTGATTTATAACTTTGTAAGTACTTGTAGCCTTGTAATTTCTTTCTTTAAAAAAGTTGAATATCACTTTCCCAAAGAAGCCATTTTTAGCTATCAGTATTTTTAGTAGTTGATTTTTGCTTTTTTTTTTTTTACCACCACCCCCATGCTAGCTGCATGGTGAAGTAATTTAATTGTGGTTTCTAAACAGATGTACTTGGAAAAAAACTTGGCCAGAAATAACACATCAAAAACCAGTTACCATTTTTTTAGGTATGTATTAGGTAGCATCCTTTTTCCTCTCTTGTCCCTCATTTGTCAGCTGAAAATTTCTCCAGATCCCCTTTTAAAGGTGTGCCATTTTGAGCAACCAGTGAAGAAAAAAAGAAGAATTGTGTGTGTATCTTGTTTCCTTTTTTAGCAGGAAATCACTGGGAATATACATTAACCTAAGTAAATGAGCAGCTGTTCTGAAGCAAGGTCTTGACACACAAACACTGTAATGACGTACAAAGACTAGTGTATGTACACACAGAGAAATATCCATGTGGGTTTTTTTCTCCCCAGGGTCTAGAGGAAAAAAATCCTGCTTGTTACCATGGTCACTGTTTATAATGATAGCATTTGCCAAAAGTTACCACACTGCACTTCCTTCAGCAAAGCCTTCTGCCTCTTAATTTCTGGTGAGGTTCTGCTTCAAAAGAGATCAGATACAAAGGATTGGATTTGTATTTTTTCCAATGACCAACAAAATCAATTATAGAACTTTCTCTGTTTTAGTGATGTAGGATCATAATCTGAGCACACGCTTTATTCTTAAGAGGAAACCATTGTGGTAATTTGTTGGCAAATACTTACTCTAAGGCAATCAGCAAAGTACTCCTACGATTTCTGCTAACCCAAAGGAAACCACAAGCCAGTCTGTCTTGAGTAGTTCCTGTGATTTTTCTCATACCAAGAGCTGATGAACTTTTTGTTCCTCTTCCTGTGATGCTACAGCTACTTCACTTAGAGAACCTCATGCCTGCAAACCAAGCATTCATACTGGCTTATATGAGAAGCCAGTTTCTGCAGATATATTTTGGTGTATTGGAAAGTTATCTGATCCTTGGCTTTCCATCTTCCTCAGTAAATCTGCAAGTCAAATTCGTTCCTTTTTTTACTGTACTTGCATAGACTTGAAGACTGGTGACATTTCTAGAGATTCTGAAGCTGCAGCTTTTTTATTTTTTTTTCTTATCTCTGTGGTTTTTAATATTAGTTCTATTAGCAATACTTAAGCTATTTAGTACAAAGCTTCTTAGGCTTGGTTTAGATTGGTATGATACTGCCTTGTTTAATACAGACATCCAAATCTATGACCAGTGTAGATGTCTGAACCTTATTGCCTAATGTGTGGTGTTTTACAAATGGCTTTGATAGACTGGACAGTTTTTGCATTAAGGAATTATTTGAATGCATTTTGGAGAGTTTGCACGTTCAGGCAATTCTGTTTGTTGTAAAAGATGAGCCCTGCATTTTGTTGATGGAGCTGCTCTGTGCCAGCTGGAGTTGGAACACCTGAGAGATTCAGCCACTCCTGTAAAACCAAAAAAAGCACCTCTTGCCTTGCAGAAATGATTGCTGATGTTTTGTTCTGCCTCTTGAGTGCAAACACCAACACATGTTCAATTTGGGACTTATTTTAATTCTCAGTCTTTGCATGCACCCCTCTCCATCTAGAAAATTAATTGTTGTCAGGAATACAAAATAGGTTTGGCCTTCACTGGGTAGTAGTCCTTGTCTTGGGGTTTTACTGGTTTTTCTTGTGAAGTACACTGGAAGGATGGATTATTTAACTGGTTTTTATCACCTGTGCTGAGTTTGAAGGCAAGCAAAAATCATCTTCCTTTGGAAGTGCTTTGGCTGTCCATCTTCTTTTCTCTCCAAGAAGAGGGATTTTTCTGCTTACAAACTGGATTTCACAATCAGAGAATCCATTTTCCAGATGTTTGACTATACTCTTTCCTGATGCTTTAAGTGCATTAACAAAAAAGTGACGCAGCTTGGGGAGAGCACATTAAACAGAGACTCACCTTAACTCATCTATAAATTATTGTGTCCTCATTTTAATACAAGCCAGCCAGTTTGCCTTGTAAACAGGAATTTATTTCTTACTTAATCAAGTTCTAATTTTTTCTAGCCAGTGGAGAAGCTGCATGACTTCCTTTTATTTTAGAGGATGAAAATAAATTTGAAACCTGCATGGATTATTAAGTAAAACACTGCAGTGAAGGGAAGTGGAATTGACTTTGAAGCTGATACTGCGTTTATACAGAAATGTGAGGCTTTGTTTGTAGCAAAATTCAGGCAAGTATATTTCTTTCCCTAATGAAGATAACTTGCTGCCTCATTCCCTTACTAGTTTGTGGTGGTGTTTGGTGATTTATTTATTTTTTTTTAGACTTTTTTTTTTAATTGAGCAAGTTTTCTTCCATCTCCAATCACAGTACAACTCTCTTGGACAAAATACCTAGAAACTGAATTTCTGAAACTATTGATTTTCAAGGTGCTTGACTGGCTGTGGTTTCATAGTTACTTTAAGTTAATCTTAAGTCCAGGTGGCTGTTGATTAATAATTTTTTCTCTGTTTTATACCAGCCCTGCTATTAAATCAGTTACATGGTAAGCTGTCAGGAATTGACCCTGCTGAAAATGGTTTTTTGTGTTGGCTTTTTTTTATCCTTAGATTGATTTCATCTTTGTCACTAGCTTGGTGACAAAGCTTGTTCATGGTGCTATAGAGGAACTAGTGGCTATATTCATATATTTGTTCTTCACTCTCCCCAGTCTGCCTCCCACTGGCTAATGGAAGTGCTAATGGTTGCTTAGCATTCAGAACTGGCTTTCTTATACATTTAAATTTAATTTTTTGCAGGTCAATGTTTGGATGTTGTGAGGTGCACTCTGTGTCTCAAACCCAGACTGTAGGCATTCAGAAAACCTGTATAAAATAGTGGGTTTAGCACCTGTAAATTTCATGTTTGGACCTCAGGGTATCCCTTTTTTATTTCTGGCCATTATTTTTTTTCCATTGGCTGAAGTTCCTTGTTTATCAACAAATATAAAATTCAATATCCTGCAGGTACTTCTTTCCTCTCAAAGTGACATCACATAAAGGCTTATATTTAGATTTTCATACCAACTGCTTCTTCACCGTACTAACAGTGATTCTTTTAATCTTTTATGAACCTGGAATATCAGCCCATTAAGGGTAAAAATTCTGCTTTGCGGCATCTTTGACATCAAAGTAGCAGGACAGGACCATGAGCAATGTGGAAAAGCATGGTTAGAATCACTGGTCTAACTTGCTGCTGAATCAAGAAAATACTCTTTTTTTTTTTTTTCCCTTTGCCCATTGTATACACCCATTGTAATCATGCTATTTGACAGGGATTTGCAAAGCCTTGGACTTCCAAAGAAATCTAGGAAGTTGAGAGATCCTGAGAAAGCGTGAATTAAACATTGTGAGGCGAGATGAGGTTTTGTCTCCCTGTTGACTGTCCTACAGAGAGCACTTGAGCATTGATGTATTCAAGACTAATTTGCCATGTAATGACTCAGTCACTGCACTGGAACTTGGCTCAGTGGTTGCAGGAAACTGTTCTGTTTGTTTCTATTTTAGCAAGACCCAGCAAGTCATCTAGATGTCACTACTGTATTTAGAAGTGGGTGGGCAATGGAAGATGAGCTTTAGTTGGTGCAGTTCATTAATAGTACAGAGTATTTATAATTGGGTGCTAAAGGTGCTCCTGCTGCAGCCAGAGGGACCCTTCCCAGGGAGCATCAACTTCTACTGGGCAGAAGATTTTGCCTGCCTTCCCAAGTAGGACCCCCAAACAGTGATGTTTTACTCTAAAATCTTTCCAACCTCTGGGATACTGAAGTACAGCCCAGATGTGGTTGAATCCTGAAGAAAAAGGCAGATACAATACAAGAAAAATACAATACTCAGAAAAAGCCACAACAGCCATGTGGCACCTCACTTTGACTTTGGTTGCTTTTAACTTAATGAAAATGAAATTAGTTACTTTTGCTGTAGATGATAGAAGAAACTGGCTTTCTTTTACTCTGATCCATATCACCCAGATTCTTTTCCATGCCTTGCTCCAAGGGATAACACGAATTGCCTCAAAGTAAGGACAAGCTCTATTAGTTAAGTGTTCATAGCATTTTAGTATTTCATGCCTTCTCAAGATATTAGTTTCAAATGTGTAATCTTTATTTTCTTGTTGCTGCAGGAGAAATTTGATGATGGAATATGGTATCAAGGAAAGAATAATAAAAATGTATTGATAGATATTTGCAGAATTAATTGATGACAGCTACTGAACCTTTTGCTGAAAACAATGAAACTTGGTAGCTTGTCTGGCATCCAGGGGCAAATAAGGAGGAACTTCCTGATTCTTGATTTCAGTATTTTTATTCTTTGAAACTATATAAAAATTACATAAACTCTCATAATTGTCTCTTCATGAATTTCTAAAATTGCGCTAATTCTGTTATCTTTCTTTACACACAGAAATAGAAGTAGGATTTTATTTGATCAAAAGAAACAAGCTTAGAAGTTTGAGGTGAGTTCTGGTTTGCGTGGAAGAACCTTGATAATGGGGGACTACTGTGACCCAACTCAGTGCTGTGTTTGTAATTTATTCAGATGTATTTGTTTGGTGTAGTAGCAACAATAAACTAAGAAAAGCACTCAGGAAAACAAAACTGACCTTATTTTGGCTCAGGGTTAACGGGACATTTACTGCAGCTGAACTTTTATCTGACTCTGCTAGCTTTAACTTTATTAGTGGACAAGGGTCTGTAATTGCTTTAAGCTGTGATTTGATGAAAATGTTTGTTTAAGAGAAATACCCTAAATTTTGCTATGTGATGTATCCTAAACCAACTAGAATGTTGTTCTTTGTGATTGTTATAACAAAAAAAGGCCAAGAAATGCAGGTTTCTGATAGAACCTGTTCTATTTTCTGGCAGGCCGTGAGTTACTAAATTCTAATATTCTATGCCTTCTTTGTGTTTTCTTCTATTTTTGTCCTGTCCTGAGGAATGGCAAATAATCCCGATGCATTTAATATATATCAAAAAGTAGTTTATGCTCTTCATTATTGTGTAGAAATAGATAAGGTGAAGATTTGGTTAAGTGAATGAGTCTGTTTTTCATGATGATCCAGATCTGTAACCGTTAAGTGGCATATTCATGTTCTCAGGTCACAGTCAGTGTTATATCAGAAAATATTATCCCATTACACTTTTATGCTTTTTTGGGTATATATTCTATACTCTATATTAAAACAGATTCATAAAAAAGCTCTTTTTATGGAAGTAAACATCAACACATTGAAGTTTACCTTTTATCTTTTTTATCTGTTTTATCTTTTGACTTACTAGTCTGGTTAAAATACAATTTCCTAACGGTCAGAAGTACTGTTTTCATTTTATGCTTGTACTATAAAAAATGGGACTTCTTCTAAATCAGTGCCTGACAACTAAGCACGCTTGTGAAGAATAGTTCACCTTAGGGAAAACCTGTACATAAGAAATTCATATTGTATAGCTAGAGGGTGCTTTGAAGAGCTTAATTCAACTAGATTTTTTAAAGTACATTTTAAAGTAATTTCTACTTTTTTGGTTTTGGCAGTAATTTTTTGCCTTAGGGCAGATATTTAAAAGAAATCAATTTTCATGCCAATAAGCAGAAAATGAGTTAGTTTATGTAAGATTTACCAGACTTCATTAAAGTGAATGGCACTTTCAATATTCTGTTAGTATGTACATATATTATAATGCAGACAGAATATTGACACCACATCTGTAAAGTACAGGCATATAAAACTATCACGATATTTTAAGTCTGCTACCCTTAAGAAACGTAAGCAATTGAGTCTATTAGTAGCAAATTTGCAGGTGACAGCCAGTCAGCTGGGAGTGTCAATGTGCTGGAGGGTAGGAGGGACCTGGAAAGGTAGGAGGGCTGGAAAGATGGGATGAATCCAAAGGTGGGAGGTTAAACAGGACCAAGTGCTGGGTTCTGCACTTTGGCCACCAGAACCCCCTGCAGCAGCACAAGCTGGGACAGAGTGGCTGGAGAGCACCAGGCACAAAGGGACCTGGGGGTGCTGAGGGACAGGGACCTGAACATGAGCCACAGGGTGCCCAGGGGGGCAACAAGGCCAATGGCATCCTGGCCTGGATCAGGACCAGTGTGGCAGCTGGAGCAGGGAAGGGATTCTGCCCCTGTTCTCAGCACTGGTGAGGCCACACCTCGAGTGCTGTGTCCAGTTCTGGGCCCCTCAGTTTAGGAAGGACATTGAGGGGCTGAAGTGTGTCCAGAGAAGGGAAACAAGAGTGATGAAGGGACTGGAGCACAAGTCCTATGAGGAGCAGCTGAGGGAGATGGGGGTGTTCAGCCTGGAGGAGGCTCAGGGGAGACCTTGTCACTTCCTACAACTCCGACAGGAGGGTGTAGTGAGGTGAGGTTTGGTCTCTTCTCCCAGACAACCAGCAGCAGGACAAGAGAGCACAGTCTTAAACTGCACCAGGGGAGATTTAGGTTAGACATTAGAAACAAGTTCTTTACAGAGAGGCATTGGAATGGGCTGACCAGGGAGGTGGTGGAGTCACCATCCCTGGAGGTATTTAAGATGAGACTGGATGTGGCACTGAGTGCCATGGTCTAGTTGACAAGGTGGTGTTAGGTCAAAGGTTGGAGTCAGTGGTCTCAGAGGTCTTTTCCAACCTGATTGATTCTTTGATTCTGAGACAAAGCTAAACATTGAATTGCAAGAAGCTAAAATGTTTAGGTTGTCATTTAAAATGTGCTTTCTTGTATAGTGACAGTATGGGTTTGGTAGCAGCACTGTTTTACATGTCTCTTACACTGTTTTTTGATGTTGTTGTCCTGGTTATCCTGTTATTGACTTTTTAATTAGTTTGTGTGAATGTACTTTTGTTATAGGTGGTTTTTTAGAACAATACAGATACCTTGGTGACCTCCAAGGGAATAACTTGCTGAACCAGGCAGCATAAGTGGCACTTGGTGATACCTCTCACCATCTTGCTCCCTATCCCAGGGGAATTGCAGCAAGGCTGCAGAGACCTTTTTGTTACCCTAATATTGCTGTTTGTACACTCTTTTTCCTAGATGAAAATGATTGAAGAAGCAATGTATCATCTCACAATGTCATATGCTGCTCTCTTTTGGCAGTTGGTGTTGTCAGACTTTAGGCTGTGGTGAGAAGTGTAAGTGTGGTTGGTGAGTGCTTTCCTAGGTTGAATGAAGAGATCCCAACATATTCCAAGTGATTTGTGTAGTAAACAGGGCAGTTTTTGTGAGGTCTGTGCTTTGCAAATTAAGCTAAGGGGTGAGTTGAAGCAGCTGCTTGTTTCTATGTATGTGATCCAAATGGTGAGTCTTAGTGCTCAGCAGCACCAGTTTGCCCATTGTTTTTCCTAATTGAGCATAATTAAGATTCAGTGGGTCTGAAAGCCAACCAGTGTTGAGCTTCCACTTGGTTGCATCTGTCAGGCCAGAAGATATATCATCTTGCTACTTTGAAGAGTCAAATTAATTTCTAAACTTAACTTTTAGTGCCCATCCATCTTGGTAACTATTTCATGTTCTGCAACCCTGACATGCAGAGGGCAGAGCAACTTTTCCTCAGCACTGTTCCTTTGTGTTCTCCCTGCCAGGGCTTTTGCTTGTGATGTTTCTTTGGCATCAGAGTTCTGATTCTGACCTTAAAGCCAGAGGCTGTGCAGGGCTGTGGTGAGGAGCAGAGGTGGTTTATGTGGGTCTGGGAAGCCCTGGGAGGGCAGTTCTGTGCTTCCACATCTCCGTGGCTGTGAAATGTGCTCCTCTTCTTTTTCATCTTCGCTAAAAAAAAAGTTTAGCCTCCTCATGGTTTCAGGCAGCCTTTGGCAGACTGGACTGCTTTTTATTTGTGGTTTTATGCTGGTTCTGACTGTGGCGCCCTTTATTGCTGTGTGGTTCTAGCAATCGAATTTCAATTTGTTCCGTTGGCAAATGCACGAGACACAACAGAAATTTTGTATGTATATGATCAGAAATATGTTGTTTTCCTTTGTTTCTTAAACTTTTGGGATGGTTCTTCTATATCTCCAAACTTGCATGTTTCAAATATGTACTCTGTGTGTATGTGTTGATTCAGTTTATCATTTTAGTTGCCATAAATAATATTTCTGTGTGTCTAACACCACTTAGCAATGCCAAACATGGTTTTATTTTGGTTTGAGCTCTCTTTATTCTTAAAAAAGAGATTATAAAACCCACTTACAAACCCTGAGATAGAAAAGGATGATTCTCAAAGAAAATGGGAAATTGCAAAAAAGTCAATGAGGTAAAGGCTGTGTGTGTATTAAGAAAGGGTTGCAGCATATAATATGTACACTTTTTCTGTGCTGTCCACATTCATATCAGAACAGATGGTATCCTCTGTGATGTCCTTTGATTTTGCAGTAAAGATACTACATTTCTTTCAGTATGGAAAGGAATGAATCCTCTCAGTCTTAATGACTGGGACCTCTTTAGGTCCCAAACTTGCAAAGGCCATTAATGCTCTCGTACAACACGTTGGTCCCACTAAGTCAGGAGGAGTTTGCGGTAAGGAGGGGTGTGCATGTGCAGTGGTTGCTGCAGGAGCAGCACTTGGAAAGGAAATTCCTGTCTGCATCTCTGCAGTTTGACCACAGCAAGGTTTAGGAGAGGGGATCACAAAAGCATTCTCTGTAAAATGCTGTAGCATTGTGTAATTTTGTGCTGTTGGATAATCTCACTGTTCTCAGAAATGGCTGGAGTAAGCAGTGGTATTTTAAAAACGTTTGTAGGATGTGGATCTTTCTATTTGAGGATCAATAACAATTGATATTTTTATAGCCGTTTGCAGATTTTGCGAACCATATTTTGCAGGATTGGAGGAAGATTGTGAAATTGCTTAGAAAGAATATGCTCAAAGTAAACAGCACAACACACTTGGGTTATCCACATTAATAGAAGTATTTAACTGATTGAAAAACCTCAGCATTGTGTAATAGCAATGATATGCTACATTCCAAGATTCCAAGGCGTGTTACAGTCACTAATTAACTAGGAACAATAACTTCCTATGATGACAAGTAGTGTTTCCTCCTGATGAAGCACAGAGGATTAGATGCCTATCTCAAAGCAAAAACATGCTGCTCTTAAAAGATACTTTTTAAAGTGCCTATTTTTTCCCTTTTCATTCACATTCATGTAAGGGGTGTATATCACATCACCTCTCTGCGTGTTTCATTGCATCCTACTCTTCCTTTGCTTTGATGCCAGAGGAGTAAATTGCTTGGATCAGAGGGCAGGCAAATATTCTGCTGGTGTGAATGAAAATTCAGTGAAAAGGTTTTAATGAAAAGTTGAAAGCAGGCTCTCTTGTAAGGAGGGAATTTTATGGAAAAAGCAACTTTTCGCTTATATATTTTTTATGTGTATATATATATATTCATTAGCATGCAGTACTTTTTAGCCTAAAGGAAGGATGGCAACTAAAGTGGAAAAAGATAGTGTAACCCAGTTGATGAAGGTTTTGTTGGGAAGGGAAGAGAAAGATGATGTTCCTTTCTCTAAGTGTGCTATTATTCTTTCTTTTTTCCCATGTGACCCCAGGTCTAGTCCTTCTTTCTGTGCAACTGAAAGTTTAACTAAAGAGAGGAAATGTTGTATATTGGATATAATTCCCAGTTTAGCATAGGCTGGACTCACAGCAGAAAGGGGTCAACACTGTGAAGCAAGAAGGAAACCCACTGCAGTTCCTCATTCCCCCTTCTCTGAAGAGGACAGATGGTTCTTGTGGTTTATTTATTTTAATAGCCCTTCATGGGATGCAGAAGGAATGTTCCAGTGTAGTAACACCATGAATCAGTGTGCCAGACTGATTCCATCGCTTCCCAGGAAAAAAAAAAAGAAATGCAATCAGTAAGTGGTTCTGGTTTAGACTGGATAAAACAACGGCTGCTCCAGGGGCTGATAAAGCTTGGAGGCCTCTTTAATAAGGCCTGTTTGAAAATCTGTTTTCTCAAGTTATGTCCAAATACTCCCTGTGAGCTCCCAGTCCCACCCTTTTGTCCAGTGCTGAGCCCTAGGCCGTTATGCAACGCAGCTTTTGAAAACTCTGTTCATAGCAGACATCAACCTGGGGATGTCAGAGGGTCAGGGTGGGCTCGTTTTTCCTATCCTTGTAGCTGTTTGTAAACAAATTCCTCTGAAAATTGCCTGTTCTGTGGGGGATTGATATGAAGGATGAGCTGTTGTTGATGCTGCCTTGCCTCTTCTTCTCTATTTTTTTTCCCTTCCTCCTAATCAGAACCAATCTGTAAGCTCTCGTTTTTGATTCAAGAGAACTGGTATTGTCATGTGTTGGCCTTAGCAAATGATGCCTTTGTTGAATAGGCTGATGTCAACTGATTTGTTCATCAGAGGGAAAGTGTGCCAGATCCATTGAGTGATCCGTCTCACATCAAAACACCTGCTAAACACAGGGATTCAATTTGGAAAGCACATTTAACAGTCATTGATGTATATATTTAGCATAGTGAAAACAAAGACCAAAACACTCCTACTCCATAAAACCCAATAAAATTCAGTGCTTTCTCCTCCTGCCAGTCAGGAATTAATTTAGTTGACCTTCTCTTTCCATGAACTACTGTCCGTGTCACTGTTGGTGTGTCCCAGGAGGCCACTGACCTTACCTGCTGCTGGGGTACTTCTGACCAATGCCCATTTCTAACTCCTTGAAAGAAAACTTTGAGGATAGGAATTCTGCATAGGATCACTGGACTGTAGCTGTGTGCTGATTCAATGCACTTGTTTGAATACACTGTAGATTTAGGGCTATTTAACAAATCATAAAAGGAAGTATCAACTAGTGGAATTTGAAGCAATGATGGTCTTTAGCTACTGTAGCAGCACAGCAGGAGACATTTCTTCTTAGGATTGTTCTTTTGGGTGTATTTGGAAAAGAAGATTCATAGAAGCAATCAAAAATAGGTGTGTGTTGGCAGGTGGCAGGGGAAATAGTTATCTTCTCTTTGGGATTCTAAAATGAAGTGTTTCAGCTTCTACTCTGACCCTGGGAGTTCATATTGTGAAATCTTTACGTATAATTTAGAACTTGAATTGGGAGCTTTTGGCTCTTGAAGGTTTGATTTGGCTGGGAGTGGATCATTCTGTCCCCTGGAGAGACTGTGCTTCCTCCATATCAAGGCTGAGGTAATGGGAATGTTACGGCAGGTTTGCAAACTTGCTGTGCACTTTAACATTTACACTGGTTTTCATGCAGTACATTACCTTTATAAGAATAGCAAAGCCTTTATTTCCTTTTTCATTACATCTCATAAGAGTGGTAGTTCTTTTCTTTTCATGGAGAAAAGTACATAAAAGCTTTCTAGGCACAGAATGGAGAGGGAGAGTGAGGAGAAACCAATGACTTGTTCTTTTCCCCAGAAATTTTCAAGGAGCACATATATGTGTCTTCACTTTTAGTTTTTGGAGGATACAACTCGGACTAGGGAAATCTGTGTTTTTTTCAGCTCTGGCAAGACTTTGGTGTAGCAGTGGGCAAGATGTTCAGGATGAGATTCCCAAGGGATACTGAAGTGCTTTGTAGGTAGCTCTAAAGATGTTACAGGGCTCTCCACAAAGGGTTTGTTCTTAGCATGCCTTGGGTGTCTATGTTGTCTGAGGGTGTTGTTATATTTTTATCTGAAGGACCTGTTACCCCTAAAGTGCTTTTTTCTTGCTGTGTTCCAAGCAGTTTCCCAGGAGCTTCCTAACTTCCTTTCTGTTTAGTGATCTCTGTGTCTTCTGCATTGAAATACTGAGCACCGTCATAATTTTTGTGGCTTTCTCTTTAATCCTCCCAGTAAATCTGTTCCCCATCATTTTGCATGTGGGAGACTAGAGCCTTCTGACCTCAGGTAGTTAGACAGACAGAGCTCTGTCATTGCCTACTACTGTTTTCTCAGGTAGCTCTTTCCTGACTTTCTGTGTGCTGTTTTTAAGACTCCTGTTTTAGCCGTGGATCTTCAAAACACTCATTTTCCATATTCTTTTTCTTACCCAGTGATAGCTCTGCTTCCTTTCTACCAAGACAAGTTTCTACTCTTTTCCTGTTGCCTCTGGCTGACTATCTGAAATTTTCCCCACACATGGGAAAATAAGCAGTTCCATGCTTAATTCCATGCTTATCTTACCTGGTTGCTGATTTGTCCTGTTCACTGCAATGGTCCTATTGAGTTGTATATAATCTATTAGCCTCTTTTCCCCATAGCAACCTGTCTTGTAATGATGATGACTGAGAGATGAAGGGCTAGAATTGCAGAGAAATGAGACAAGTTATTTAGTCAAAACACAAAAGCCATTATAGGAATAAGGTATATAAATTTTCTACGTGTGAAGATTTAAAATACTCATTATCTCCCATTTAATTTGCCTAATGTCTATTTAGTTAAACATTATTTAAAATATAGTGCTAATTTTAGACTTCTGAATACTCGTGAGGAATGGGAGTGAAACAAGCTTTTTGGTTTCCAGCTTTAAAAGATCGTTGTGTGTGAAAATGAAAAGAAGTTTTATGTGTAAGTTGGGGGGATTTTCATAATTATATTCATGCTTGCATTATCTCTCGAGTTCTTGAAAATGGGGAATACACGAGTTTAGGAGGTTAAAAAAAGGACATGAATTTAAACGTAGGGTCAATACAAAACAAGAGTGAGCATTTAACAGTTCTTTAGGATGCTAAACTGTTCACAGACTCAGGGAAAACTGTTCAGCATCCATGTGTGTTTTCTTTATTACTGTCCCCTTCTCCTGAATCCTTTATGTATTCCTAGACTTTAATGCAAAGAGTTTGGGTCCCATTATTTACTTCTGAATTTTAAACATGAATTATCTTTGTGAGTCACCAGTCTCTCTTTTCCAGAAAACTCTGTAATTTGTTGGGCTTGTTTTTATCCTCTTCTTTAGATGTATTCAGACAACCGATTCTATAGTATTTTGAGGCTTTGTTAAGTATTCACAGTGAAATTTGTGTAGAGCTGTGGGGTTTAAATTGGTCTATATATAGTGAGCATTTTCCTATACATTTCTGGTGGACTAGTCAACGTATTTGAAATCTGCTTTGAAATAAAGGTCCCAGTTATTTATATGATTGGTAATAAGGTAAAGACAGCTGTAAGATATAAATTTGCTGGTTAAAGATTGTCTAAATTGATTTCAACTGAAATTATTGTGCTGATGTGGGAGAGCAGACGTATATCGAAAAAATGGAATATTCTGTAACATTTTTGTGATGTAATGGAGCAATTTTGCAGAAGTGTCTTTGCTGCTTTGAAGGATAAAGAACTATGCTGTCAAATAATGGAAAAAGACACTATTTATCCTTTCCTGGTTTCTTGTTGTAGTCAATTTTTGAATTATGTTCATAGATTCTTCTGGAACAGAAAATTCTTCCATTCCTCTACATTATGAAGAGCAGATCACTTGGAAGGCTACTTTAAAAAAATATTTCTATACCTAGACTCATTTTATCATTTCTTTATTCAGTCACTTAAGAGCACTGCTCCATTCTAGCATGACTATGATCTTACTGCAGCATCTTTGCAGCTTCAGCTCTTTGTTCATGTTTCAGAATGCCTGCTAATTCGTTTTTCCATAACCTGGAGAAATATTTGTTTTAAGATACACTCACCCACATTTATCTTCTGTAATGCATTGCTTGTTGACTCATTTTGACTTGAGACTCAAGGTGTTGTGAGAGGTTGGCACCAATGACATGTCACTCCACGTCTGCTTTCTGAAGATAAACTTTGCTCTTAAAAAAACCCAATAAAATAAAAAAATCAATAAAACAATCGAATAGTATCTTCAAAGACAAAGAAAATCATGTGGAAGGTCAAAAAGGGGTAGGCATACTCAAGCAATCACGGGTTGCTGCATTTACTTGTGGATTATCTTT